>JASDQU010500789.1:35404-53650 GCA_032191745.1 Picea mariana | reverse complement strand
CTCTCTCCATCTCACTCTCGAACTCTCTTCTACTCTTGTTTTCTCGCTCCCTCCTCCCCTTCTCTATGTTGAGATTTGGGTACCTTGGAAAGTGGTCCCCTTGTGTTTGTGATATTCTAAACACATGAGGGAAGCACTTTGTACCTTGTACCATGTACTTTATGTCTAATTTCACTTTGACTTGGGATATTTAAGTCAAAAGTGAAATTTGGTCATTTTAGCCTAAAGTGACAATTAATTCACAAAGTGGGTGAATTGAGGGACATAAAGTGAAACTATGGAAACTTAAGTAAATTGGGTTTTGAGTTGAGATTTACTTGAGATGATCTCAACCATCGATTAGGGATGAGATGAGATGATCTCATCCACCCAACTTTCAGGTTTCATTATGCTTCCTTAAGGAGGGCGTAAGGGAAAAAGGAGGCTTCATTCCTTGTTTTGTTGACTTGAGGAGAAGGAGAAGGAGCAATAGGATGAGAATAGAATCATATGTTGAGGCTATCTTGGGCGCTCCCTTCCATGGATATAGCCAACATGCTTAGGGTCTCAGTTATTTAGTGGGGAGATTCTTGTTCTGAGGAGGGCGCACTTGAGGAGGAGGGTGCATCATCAGTGGGGAGGACTTAGAGAGCTCAGATTGCAGTGAGGTTTGTTTCAGAGGGAGGATACTCATCAATATCAGAGTATTGTGGAGGTTTTTCTAGATCAAATCTTCCAGTTGGCATCTGGCTCCATTTCAGTGGTCTTGTCAGCATTTCTGGGGGGCACACCATTCTAGGGCTCTCTTGCTTCATTTGGACTAGTGTTGCAACTTGGATCAAGCTGCTATTGTATCAGGTTTATGAATATTTTGTACTTGTTGTATTCCACCATCTATTCTCCTCATATATAGACATATATTTTAAACTGGTTTTCCCCGGGGGGGGTTATCCAAGGTCATGTTGACCAAAAATACCTATGTTCAATTTCATGTATGTTAGAGTGTAGAACTACTGTATTTTCAGTTGTAAAGATCTCTAGGTATGTTACATTTATTTTAGTATGCATGTATTAACCCTTGTTGACTAAAACTACATGCTAGAGCACCTAAATTGTGAATGTAACCGTAACAAATCAGCATGAAGTTCCTGAACTGTTGGCTGTCCTAAAACAGCAACAAAACCTTCATTGACAGTGGAAACTTAGAGCCAACTTGAGGTCAAAGACAGATCTAGTTGGTAGCTTGTTAGGACCTGGAAAATCTTCACTCTACCCCCTCCCTCTCTCTCTCCATCTCATTCTTGACCTCTCTTTTTCTCTTGTTGGCTCTATCCCTCCTTCTTGTTGATGACCATTTTGGTCATCAGTTTCTAGCCAACAAAGCGTTGCCAGACTCCCACTTAAATCAAATTGTTTGTGCAAGTTTTCACCCTCTCTCATTAAAGTTGGCACAATGTTCTTGGAAAAATTATCATGACACTTGACTTAACACTAAGCGTACCCCTTTTCTCACTCCTCACGTTATTCGCAATGTCATATTTTGCACATTAACCCAATATGTTTGAATCCTTATGCATTGCACCTTGTGATCTTATACCTCTCTCTCAAACATTTTTATTATAACCATGTCTCATAATTTTTCTACCATATATTTTAAGTTTTGGGTTGTTACTGTAATGTTTTACCTTTCCATGCTATTTCATGTTATGACTTTGTCTCAAGTCATTCCAAAAAAAATATCATTATATCATATTTGCCATAATCCTTTCCATGTGGTAACAAAGTATGACAACTTTGAAATGGATATCGACTTTATCTTTAAATAAGTTTACCTTATGTTCGAATCATATGATGTCCCATATGCCAAACATACTCATGCGAGCCAAATTATGACATACTTCCATCTTTTATATTTTGAGAGTCAAATATCTCATATAATAGACCTCAGTCCTTTATAATTCCTAGAAATCATGATTGTTTTGACGGACCGCACAATTTCATGACACATGTTGACCATGCAAAGTGAGTGACACCAATCTCGTTTCTCAGTTATATCAGTGACAGAGAAAAGATAGCTTGGGAAGTTGAAGAAAACTACATACCTCTCCGGAATTTGAAAGGATTCACAAGAGAAGATATTGGCAGCCACGTGGAAAACAGATGGTATCTTTTCACAAACTCATTCTGATGGGAGCCATCAGAACTTAAATCGATTGCAGATTTTGTTTATGGAAAGAGTATGGAGTAAAGTCAACGGAAGTCAACGGATATAGCAAAGTAATTCAGATGAACACAATCAGAACTTAAATCGATTGTAGATTCGGTTCATCCAAAAGTATGGAGCAAAGTCAACGAAAATCAAGAATATAAAAAAAGTCAACGTTGGTTGAATACTGTTGATTTTGCTCTATGCTTCATATCCGTTGGTTGAATGAATAGAATCTGCAATCTAGATAGAATGACAGAATGAGTTTGTCAAAAATAAATAGATATAATTATATTAAGTTCTTAAACTAAGGAAATAAATATATGAATATCGGTTGACTTTGCTCCATGCTCCATATCCATTGGATGAATAAAATCTGCAATCTAGATAGAATGATAGAATGAGTTTGTCAAAAGTAAATAGATATAAATAGAATTATATTAAGTTCTTAAACTAAGGGAATAGATATAAGACCAGCGTTCTTAAACTAAGGGAATAGATATAAGACCAGAGCATAATAGATATAATTATATTGAGTTCTTAAACAAAGGAAATAGATATAAGACAAGAGCATAATAGATATAATTATATTTAGTTCTTAAACAAAGGAAATAGATATAAGACAAGAGCATATTCGTTGCAGCACTTAACTCGTTTGGTGAATTTCGTGTCTGGCTCCCACAGAGATATTAAGCTAAAATGGTGAATATGAAGTTTCAAACAATCTTATAAGAGCAATGGTTTGAGAATTCCAAGGTTCTTCACTTGTCTATCAGTTTTCTTCTCTTCGATCTTTGAATGAGAAGTGGATCCCGGATTGCTTATATTTGGGATTAATCGCACTTAAACTTGATCAGCTCCAGGCCTATACAGTGACATTGGAGTCACAGTTCAATACTGCGGGAATCCCTTCCCATATGGCAATATCTCTTCTCTATAACTCAATACCAGATCTCAAGATGGCTTCCAAAAATAAAATAAAATCGAATCTCAGTTCAGTAATATCTACTATTTGATACCTCAGAAGAACCCTCTAAAAGCAACCGTTGTGCTAGCTATGCTATTGCAGAAATTTGATAAAGAATTGAAGAATTCCCCAGAATCAACTCAGATAGTTACGAGTGCAACAAGTGGCTTGTGATATAAAATATAATTCAGCTTGAACGTAGAACGGTCATAACTGATTAGAACTTTATTGGAAGTATCATAACTGATATTGGAAGTAATGTTTTCATGATTAGAATAATGCTTACTTTAGAGATTGGTTTCAGATTTGTTGGAGGTTGTTGAGAGATTATCTCAACCACTATCTCTATGTTAAGAAAATCAGTTAGATCTGACAGCAACTATATAAATGTAATGTAACTAAGTTGTAATGTGTAATATAATACTTTTTTGTGTGTGTATCTTGATTTGAAATTTTGGTATCAGAGACTCTCTCACCAGAGGGGCTGTGATCATGCTTATTTTGCAATGATTAAATCTGTGTAAATAGATTAGCCTAGGTATGTGTTTTATGTAGGAGAGTAGAATCTATTGTATTACACATTACAACTTAGTTACATTACATTTATATAGTTGTTCTAGTAACATGGAAATAGTGGTTGAGATAATCTCTCAACAACCTCTAACAAATCTGAAATCAATGTCTAAAGTAAGCATTATTCTAATGCTCATGGAAGCACTACTTCCAATAAACTTTCAATCAACTGATATAAAAACAAACATCAAGCAGCCAGTGCAAGAAGAAGAAAAAAATTGAAAAGGCTATGGTATGCTGGAAGAAATATTGAAGTTTTTAAATTATTTTATTTTCAATACTCCAAAATTTAAGTAGGAGTTCTTTAAAAAAAAATGGCAAAGGAGAGGTTAAATTCTGATCTTATTATCTATAACAGGTATTTCTTACTGTTTGGTCATTAATACATATGCCTTTTGTTTCCTTCATTAATTTTACTAATTGGTTGCAGACACTTACATTTATGTCCAGAAAAAATTAAAAGCTTGTTATAGCTTTGTCAGTTTCATGATGAATAATGAAAGACTGTCAATTTTATATATTGATAAAAAAAAATTAAATAAAAATAAAAAAAACTTCTTCCATATCATATTTTTTTTATTTTCTTTAAATCAAATTTCTTTTCTCTTTTCCAAACTGTTACTGTAGATTTTTTTTTGTTTAAAGAAACAAAATATTCATCTTATTGTTAGGTTCCTTTTATAAATATAAACTAATTAATTTTCATTTTAAGTCTTTTAAATTTTTACTCACTCTAGTTTCAATCAAATTTCATACAGAAGTATCTTTTGTTTTCTTTTATTTATTTAAATGGTTTAACTTTGTTTTTTATTTAATATTTCAATTTTTAAAAGAAAAACAAAAAACAAATCATTTGCATTCTCTTATTTGTTTTAGAATAATTCTTATAAAATGTCAACTAATAAGTATTTTATTTTAATAGTTATATAAAAACTTGCAATAAAGGTTTCAATTATTGTAATTTAAGGTTTCAATTATTGTAATTTAGGGTAAATTTGCAAAAATGTTTCAATTATTGTAATTTATTGTAATTTAGGGTTAGGTTAGATTTGTAATTTATTTAGTTTCTATTTCATTAACATAAAATTATAAAGTATTAAATTAATAAAAAAAAATCAAAATATTTTTCAAAATACAAAGTTTGTTTTTTTTTTTCATTAAGTATTTATAATTTAGGGTAAATTTACAACAAAAAAAACATGCAAGAAAGGTTTCAATTATTGTAATTTAAGGTTAGGTTAGCTTTGTACTTTATTTAATTTCCATTTCACTAACATAGAAATGCAAAGTATTAAACTAATAAAAAAAATCAAAATATCTCCAAAATACAAAGTTTGTTTATTTATCTTTTTTATTAACTATTTTATTTTTACAAATTATATTACAAATTTTGCAATAACTATAGTTTAATTTACTTTTCATGCACATAAAAAATCATATAATTGCAAAACTTATAAAAAATGAATAGTTACAAGAAGTATAAATAAGTGATCAATGCTTAAACTTATATGTTGTTAAGGTCTAATGTGCACTAGGTCTAGGCTATAAAATAGGGTGACCATTCCGACATCTTCTTGGTTTATCCAACCAAGAGGTTTAGGAACTCCCTAGTTCTCTGGCATCAACACCTCCCCTTATCTCTCTCTCCCCTCCCTCTCTCTCTTGCATCTAACCCTCCCTCTCTTGTTCACTATATCCCCCTCCCTCTCTCTCTTGCATTTAACCCTCCTTCTCTTGTTCACTATATCCCCCTCCCTCTCTCTCCCCCACTCTCTCCCCCTTGTTCTCTTTTCCTCTATCTACCCCCCTTCCCTCTCTCCCCCCAATTCCTCTCAATCTCTCTCTCTCTAGCCCCCCCGCCCTCTATCTCCCTCTCCCTCACTCTCACACACTCTCTTTATCTTCCTCTCTCCCCCTATCACACTCTCACACACACTCTCTACCCTCGCTCCTCCCTCTCAAAATCTCACACACTCTCTCTCTACCCCCCCTCCTGGCTCCCTCTCTCTACCTCTTCCCTTCCTCTCACTCTCTCTATCTACCCCCCCTCTTGGTCTCCCTCACACACTCTCAAACACTCCCTCTCACTATCTATCCTCTCTCTCTCTCTCCTACATCTACCCCCTCCTCCCCCTCTCTCTCTCTCTCATACATCTACCATCTCTCTTTACCCCCCTCTTAGTCTCCCTCTGCCTCTCTCTCTCTCTCATTCTCAAACACTCCCTCTCTCTCTGCTTCCATCCCACTATCTCTCCTCTCTCTCCTACATCTACCCCTCTCTCCTCCTCACTTTGTATCCCCCTCCCTCTCTATCCCCCACTCTACCTCCCTTTCTCTCTCTACCTCTTTACCCTCCTTCCCTCTCTCTTCCCCCATACTCTCACTCTCTCTCTATGTACGCCCCCTCTTGGTCTCCCTCTCCCTCCCTATCACACTCTCAAACACTCCCTCTCTACCCCCCTTTTCTCTTTACCTCTTTCTACCCCCTCCCATCTCTCTCCCCCTTGCTTCTCACTCTCTCTCTTCCCTCCCTCTTTGTCTCCCTCTCACACCCTCAAACACTCCCTTTTTACCCCCCCTCTCTGCCTTTCTCTCTTCCCCTCTCACACTCTCACACACTCTCTGTCTATAAATTATACTTCCACGCTAAACCTAACAGAAGAAAGGAAGACAAATTTAAGATAGAAAACAAATGACAAAGCAAACACATAATACACAAATATTTTACCCTAGAAACCCAAACGTGAAAACCAACATTCCTTGAGTGTATTTATCTCTTGTTTTCTTATTCACTCAGAATAAAATGTTACATTCCTAACCTTGGTCTACACCTAAGACACAATCGACTTCATATTGTCTTGCTTTATACAAGAACAACCCTGTAGCCAATTCATCTTACATCTACATGACTAACAATTTACTACTAAATATTAGCATGAATATCAACTTAATATGAATACAAAATTCCTTATTTATAGGATTTACAGTAGGAAAACCCTAAATAAAGAAACCCAAAAATGGTTACAGATCCACATAAATCATTGGCTACAAATCTTATGAATCTTGGGATTCTATTACAATTGACTACCAAGTCAAATTACCAGTCGAAATTCATTTGGTATTCAAGGAGTTGCCACACAACTTCTTGTCGACCTCTTGTCAATTGACCTCTTCAAATTGTTTTCGATCAATTTGAATTTGAATTTCCTGTTGGCTTAACTTCCATCCGATCCCCCTCGAGTTGCCTTTCACTGTAAATAATATAACAACTCAACATTCTCCCACTTGTTGTCTTCATTGTTGAATTGGGAGTTTCCTAAACTTTTGTTCACAGACCAATGGAAGAAATTCCCATTTCCTCTTTGAACGAAGAGAACGTCAAAGAACTCACACACTTCGTCAATGAATCTGTTATGTTTTCCAATGTGTCTACTTTCTCCATCAAAACCTTGTTATTTTCCACCATGTCTCTTACAAAATGGTATTGTACATCAAAAGAGACATGTGTTGATGGATTGGATGGTTAGAGAATTCAACATTTGAGAGAAACAAAGTGTGCTAAGGAAAAAAGTATCGAATCCCTGAAGTCCCGAAGTCTGGAGTTAATCTGGACCATTCATCAAAAGAGACACGTATCGATGGATAGGCTGGTTCGAGAATTCAGAATTCGGGAGAAGCAAAGTGTGATAAGGAAAAAAGTCTCGAATGTCGGAAGTCCCAAAGTCTGGAGTATATCTGGACCATTCATTGAAAGAGACACGTGTCGATGGATTGGCTTGTTCGGTAATTCGGCATTCGGGAGAAACAAAGAGTGCTAAGGAGAAAACTCTCGAAGTCCCGAAGTCCAGAGTTCATCTGGACCATTCATTAAAGGAGATGTGTGTCATAAGATCATCTTATTCAGAGTTCAGCGTTTGTGAGAATTGGAGTATGCTAGTGTGGAATCTCCAAAAGCCTCGAAGCCTGAAGTCCTGAATCCAAAGAGCCGAAGTGGCATGGTATGATGATGTCACTTGTGGTGATGTGGACCTTTCATAGACATTTCATGTGCCACAACCTGGATTGTTGATAGTTGTACTATGTGGACCCCAGAAGGTAAAGAAGTTCAGGAGTTCGGAGTTTGGGAAACTTGAGGAATGCAAGTGTAAAATCTTCTGGAGCTCTGAAGCCCAAAGTCCCAAAGTGACGTGACCTGCTAACATCACCCGAGATGACATGGACACGTAGGATGTGTGCCACATGGCAGTGACTTATGTACTTTCAAATATTGAAATGCCAGTTAAAACGTGACATGTGTCACCCCTCTGATTGGGCCATGTGTCCGCTTTTAGTATTCCACCATGTGGCACTTTTCTTAAGCATGGTTAGTGGGGCCTCTGAAGATCATAGTGGACACATGGCACCAAATCCTACAGTCCAAAGACTTGGCACTCCAGAGGAACTTGGTCAACAAGTGTGTAAGAATGAAAACCCCTGAAGGCCCGAAGGCCGGAATATATATCAATCATTGGTCACAATGGATGTGTGGAGCTAGATCCTGCAGTCTGGAGACTTTCACTCCAAAGGAATTGTGCTCAAGTGCAAATACTCCCAAAGTCCCGAAGGCTAGATTCTACCTCAACCGTTGATCACGGAGGACACACAGCAGCAAATTCCGCAGTCCGGAGACTGGGCACTCCGGAGGAATTGTGTTACATTTTGCGTAGAGTCGAGAACTCCCAAAGGCCAGAGTATATCTCGAACATTGATCACAAAGAACGTGTGGTGTCAGATCCCAAGGTCTGGAGATTTGTTACTACGGAGGAAATTGTGTTGTAGTTTCTTGAGCCAGGAACTCTCGGAGCCCAGAGTTAATCTTGATCGTCAATCAGTAGAGGGTACGTGGAGGCAGATGCGGTAGTCTGGAGACTTGACACTCTGAAAGAATTGAAAGTATTGATAGTGCAGAACTCCCAAAGCTGGAGTTCCGTAGAAAATGTCTGTCATTGGATGTTGGGAAGTCGTGGACCGTCGATCCACTATCCTTCACGAGTTCGCAATTGGAGCTACAAGGAATCGATAGTTGGAGTTGCATGAGTATTTAGAGATCCGAAGTTCTGAAGTTGGAGGCTCGAAGTTACGAATAACCGCCTATAATCCTAGCGCTTGGCCACATTATATCCTCACATAAAAAGGGGCTAGTAACTGAAATTGAATTGGAGAACAGAGCAGGGCTTGGATATAGAGTCGTGGGGATTCTTGATCGACCAAGAACCACAAAAAATGGAGTCTCATATATTTTTTTTGTTGAATCAGATTGGTTTATGCTATTCTGGAAAATTATTAAATACTAATAGCCCGACAAAATTCGCTTGACTTCACATTTTGCAGAGTTATCAATTGTCAGAACTGAACAGGATTGTCACATAGTGCAGAGAAATGTAGGAGTCATGGGATGTTTACAGTCAAGAGGATGAATTTAGAGGAATGGATGTCCATTTGGGAGTTGAAAGAATGAACTCCAATGGGCATGGAGAAGAAATGGATAAAGACACGAGCTTGATGAAAATCATTAAAAAATTTCAAAAAGATATCCAAATTCACCAGGAAGATAACAAAAGGATTAATATATCCAAGGAGGAACATGAATACTTTAATACAAATTTAATGTAGAGCCTAGAAAGAATTGAAAAGAAATTGGATAAGGAAAGTGGATCCAACAAATCAGAGAGCCACAAGTTCCCTGATGAGGAAAGAAGAGAGAGAAGTGGTAACAGATATCACTAGCGCTTTCAAAGGCATTTCAAAAGGAGGCCACACAGCAGTTCAAGTCCACCTCCTACCAGAAAGCATAGGAGATCTGAAGTGGATGAACTGAAGGGTGAAATGCATAAGATCCAACCTCCTACTTTTGATGGAGAGCACCAGAAAGATGAATATGTTGAGACATGGATACTAGGCATGAGGAAATATTTCCAATTGCATAATTATTCCTCTCATGCCGAAGGAAGAATCGAAATCTATTAGATGAAAGGAAAGGAATCCATGCAGTGGGATCATCTTGTGCAAGTGCGACACATCATAGAGAAGAATGTGACATGGAAGGAATTTAAGAGACATTTTGAAAAGAGGTACTTAACCAAGAGATACTATGACAAAAAGATGAAAGAGTTCTTTGAACTTAAACTAGGCAGCATGACTATAGATGAATTTGAAAGGATATTTCTAGAGCTGTTGAAGTATGTATCTTTCATTAAGGATGAGATAGTCAAAATCCAGAGATATCTGAGTGGGCTACCATCTTTTATCAGTGACAAAATCTAGTACGATGACCCTAAAACTATGGAAGAAGCCATAAGGAAGGAAAAGTGTTTATATGATCAACATAAGGGAAAGCCTACTTTCCAAAGAGCTTGGGAAGGCAAGAGGAATTTTAAGGCAGAGCAGAGGCAGAAGGGGAACAAGATACCATTTTTCAGAAATAGTCCTCAAGGACAACCAGTTTTGAGAGAGCCCAGGATGGCTGGAGTAGGTGGGCAAAGGCCAAGGCAGACACCTATGCAATGTTGGGGTTGTAAAGGAGATCATAAGTATAGATATTTCTCTCACAAAAAGGAAAAGGTGAGAGTTGTTCACAATGTTCAGCAAGCAGAAATAGTGGAGGACATGGGAAGAAGAGTACCAAGGATCTATGCAGCCCTGCACAACAAGCAAGTTGAGTTTCAATCACACATGATTGAAGTTGAAGGTATGATCAATAACCATGCCTTTACTATTTTAATTGATTCAGGGGCTAGTCATAGCTATATAGATCCTAAGTTAGTGGAAATATTTCAATTTCGAAGAAGCAAGCATGGGAAATCTTGGTTGGTGCAGCTGGCTACAGTAGCCAAGAGAAAGGTTGTTGAGTTAGTTAAATCATTTCCAGTGGGCATGAATGGATTGAGTACCAAGGCAGATTTGAACATCTTTCCCTTGGGATCATACGATTTCCTAATTGGTATGGATTGGTTGGACCAACACCATGCCATATTAGGCTATCATAACAAGGCATTCACTTGCCTGGATGAGGAAGGAAATTGGAGAGCAGTCCAAGGAATTCCAGAGCAGTTACTATCCGGGAAATATCAGCAATGCAGTTGAAGAAGTGTTACAAGAAGGGTTGTCAAATATTTGCAGCTCATATGGATGAAGAACCTAAGGATAAGGTGCCAAAATTGGAGATCATTCAGTCCTGAAATATTTTGACAATGTGTTCAAGGAGATACCAGGGCTACCCCCAAAGAGAGATATTGATTTCTCTATAAATTTGATGTCTAGGGAAGCTCTAGTATCAAAGACTCCCTACCAGATGAGCACACCAGAACTGAAAGAACTGCAAATGCAGCGTGAAGAAATTTTAAAGAAAGGTTACATACACCCAAGTGTGCCACCTTGGGGTGCCCCAATGTTATTTGTGAAGAAGAAATATGGGACCTTGATATTGTGCATTAACTTTGGGCAGTTAAATAAAGTAATTATAAAGAAAAAGTATCCTCTACCAAGGATTGGGGATCTCTTCCATCAGTTGAAGGATGCAAGGATATTCTCAAAGATAGATCTCAGGTCAAGATACCACCAAGTAATTATTAAATATGAAGACATCAGCAAGACTGCCTTCAGGACAAGGTATGGTCATTATGAGTTCACAGTGGTGCCATTTGGGTTATCATATGCACCAGTTGTTTTCATGTGCTTAATGAATGGTGTTTTCTGAGAATATTTAGACAAGTTTGTAATTGTATTTTTGGATGACATCCTTGTATATTCCAAGACAGAAGAAGAGAACAAGCAGCACTTGAGGATGGTGTTATAGGTGTTACGAGAGAACCAGTTGTTTGCTAAATTGAGAAAGTGCTCATTTTTCCAAAATCAAATTCACTATTTGGGGCATATAATATCTAAAGAGGGAATAGCAGTAGACCCCGAAAAGATTGAAGCCATTAAAGGGTGGACAACACCTAAGAATGTGATAGAAGTCATATCCTTCATGGGTCTAGCTGGCTACTATAGGAGATTCATTGCAGAATTTTCGAGGATTTCTCACCCAATCACTTATTTGCAAAGAAAAGGGGTAAAATTTCAATGGATAGAAGAGTTTGAAAAGAGATTTCAACAATTGAAGTAGTTGTTAACCAGTGGTCCAATTCTGAGGATTGCATATCCGAATGAAGAGTTTTTGGTTTGCACAGATGCATGCAAAGAAGGACTGGGTGGAGTCCTCAGTCAGAATGGGTTTGTGATATGTTTTGAATCCATGAAATTGAAAGAGCATGAAAGACTCTACGCCACTCACGATTTGGAGTTGGACACCATAGTACACACTTTAAAGAAATGGAGACACTACCTCATGGGAAAGAGGTTTGAGCTAAGGACATACCATAATGTTCTGAAATATTTGTTTGATCATCCTACTTTAAACTCTAGGAAGAGCAGATGGTTGGGATTCCTCTGTGAATATGACTTTGATATCAAGCACATCAAAGGAAAGGAGAACAAAGTGGTTGATGCACTCAGCAGGAGAGTGCATGAACTACATACTATAGCCATCATCTTGTATCAAACCGATCTTAAAGATAGAATTTTGGAAGCTGCAAAAGCAGATTTGCAGTACATGAAAATGGTAACAAAGTTACAACAAGGTAAGATGCTACAGAAAACAGAATATTATAGATTGGAAGTTGATGGAATACTCTTGTACAGGAACATAATTTATGTACCCATTTCTCATGAATTAAGGAGTATGATCTTGAAGGAGATGCATAATGTGCCTTATGTTAGGCACCCTGGATATCAGAAAACAGTGGAAGCAGTCAAGAGAAATTACTATTGGCCAGGCATGAAGAAATAAATTACAGAGTACATCGCCATATGTATGGAGTGTCAAAAGGTCAAAGCTGAGCATAGACACCCAGTTGGGTTGCTACAGCCATTACCTATCCCTGAGTGGAAATGGGAAGTGGTGACAATGGATTTCATCATAGGATTACCTAGAACAAACAAGCAACATGATTCCATCATGGTGGTGGTGGATAAGCTTACGAAAGCTACCCATTTTATTCCATTGAAGACTACTCACAAGGCAACTAATGTTGTTGATATTTATATGAGGGAAGTAACATGATTGCATGGTATTCCCAAGACAATTATGTCTAACAAAGACCCAAAATTTACCTCGAGGTTTTGGAGAGGATTATTCAAGGGGTTTGAAATGAACCTTAACTTCAACAAAGCCTATCATCCTAAGTCTGATGGACAAACAGAAAGAGTAAATCAAGTGATAGAAGATATTTTAAGAATGTATGTGATGGACAAATGATCTGGATGGGAAGATTACATACACTTGGTAGAGTTTTCTTACAACAATGGGTACCAATAATCACTGAAGATGAGCCCATTTGAGGGACTTTATGGCAGAAAGTGCAACACACCAATAAGTTGGGACACCCCATCTGATAGATAAATAATTGGGCCAGAGTTGCTCAGGGAAATGGAAGAGAAATTGTTAAAGATAAAGAAAATTTGAAGGTTGTCCAAGATAGACAGAAAAGTTATTCTGACAAAGGAAGAACCCACAGGGAGTTTAAAGTGGGTGATCATGTTTTCTTGAAGGTGAAAGCCAACATAAGTTTCCTGAAGCTGGGAAATTGTTCCAAGTTGGCAGCCAGATATTGTGGACCGTTTGAAATTCTAGAAAGGATTGGACCAATAGTTTATATGCTTGCATTGTCTACATGCATGACTATTCATAATGTATTTCATGTCTCATTGCTCAAGAAATATATACCTGATGCTAATCACGTGATTGATTGGAATGTGATTAAGGTGGAGCAAGAAGGCGTTTTACAAGGGTGTCTTGTCCGCATACCGAACTGGAAGAGCAAGAATCTCTAGAATCGAGCCATAGGGCTTGTAAAGGTCCAGTGGACTCGGTACGGTCATGAGGACGCAACATGGGAGAATGAAGATGCTATGTGGGAAGAATACCCACATATTTTTGAAGATTTTGGAAATCTTGTTGATGTTGTGTAAATAAGTTGCACTGAGGACAATGTAAAAATAAGGGGAGGGGATTGTAATATCCCAAGGCTGAGCCCCGATTGTAACTATGAATTGTAACATGTTTTGTAGGTTGGTGAGTCAAGTGTTATAATCTAGGAGGATTATGTGCTTATTAGGATGGAGAGCCTAGATGTTAAAGGCCAGGAGCATGTTTTGTACATGTAAGTATTCACAATTATTAATATAACAACATCGTTGTGTGTAGATCGACCACAAAGAAAGAGTATGGGGTACTAAACTCCACTAAGCTGGGTAAGGGAAGGGGGTTGAGAGGATGGAAAGGGGGGGCTAATCTTAAGAGCTTATGTCCAATACAATATTATATTATTATTCTAAATGTTGTGAGTGGGATATGAATATATGCTAATTTCCTTTGGGAAAAAGGTACATTTTCCAAGTGGAGAGGAACGCGCTTCATGAGAGCCATGTGTCATATCAGGAACATGCAAATATAAGTGAGAGTTCTTACTATTTTTTGGATCCTTTTTGCCATTTTTTCATGAGCGCACCCAGCAAGCACATGGAAAACATGGAACGCCATTGTTGAAATTCTCCAACCACATGAACCTCTGCAACAAGCCTGAATTGATATGCTTGTTGTATGTGTACCCTACGAGTTGCCTGTGTATTGTTTCGTCATTACTGTTTCCACGTCCAGTTTCTATTGTTTTCATCACCAAGCTCGTTTGTTGAGGAGAGGGAGTGAAGAAGTGGGTTTCCAGGCCCGTGGAAAGAAGAGGTAGGTTGTCAAGCCTATGAGCAACTCTCTCCAAGTGAGAGAGTGTGATGAGGAAGTGAGTTCTCCTGGAGGGAGTCCAATAGCAGCTACAGGGCTCTAAGAATTTTTCCTGGCTTGTTGTTGAAGCCCTGGAAAGGGAGGTAGAGAATTCGATGGATTGTGTGACAGTGAAGGTGTATACTAATGGGGTGGGACATGCATGTGAGGAATGAGAGTCTGTGAGTAGTGGCGTAAGTGGCTCCTTAGAGGAAATTCTTCATGTTGTCCCTGCCTAGCCTAGGAATCCCTTGCCCGGTGGAGTTTAGCCCCAGATCGAGGGTGACCCATTGCTGACAGTGATGAGCAGCATGGTCTAAGGTTGGGAGGTTTGTGGAAGGTCTGCACGCAGTCGGTGCACTACAATTAAGAGATAAGTATCATTTATGTGCTTAATGGTTAAATGATGTATTTTAGTGCATGTATGTGATTCTTGTAATAATATCATGTGTTCGATGCTAGTATGTTTTCATGTTATCTCGATTTATTTTGTTAAGTTTATATGTGATTTATTCTGCAAAGAGCTTGGTCTGCCATTTCCCAGCAGGTCTATGTTTGGGCATGGACAATTTTTTTTACCTATAACATATCTTGAGAGCAGGTGTGTCTGAGGTAGCGTGTTTTTGGCCTACTGAGGGGATGGGAAACGTTTCAAATTGGTATCAGAGAAAAAAGATATTTACTCAATGACGATGCTCGGCCTATTGGTGGTTGGGGACATTACATTATCTATGTTATTAAAATATTTGTGTGCTATCTATGTGTAAATGTGTATAAGAATATCTATGGTTACTGAAATCATTTGAATATTTTGTATAGATATCATATGTTGTATTGTATTCCAGCTCAAGCCATTGTTTACCTATTCAAACACTTTGCTGCTAATCATCATTTTGGTTTTGTATGAATTTAAATCATGTGAAAGTAATCAATAATTATAGGTGTAAACGTGACAAGGATACCTAAATCAGGTTATAACTATTTTATTGAAGGGTGTTAAGTAAGCATTCAAAGAGATGGAAATTTGAAGAAGTTTGATTGTTACATTAGTTGAAATTTTGTGTTTAACCTAGAAGGATATGGAAAGGCATGGCATGGAAAGGAAATGTAAGGCATGGCATGAAAGGTAAGGCAAGGAAAGGAAAGGCAAGGCAATGAAACACAAGGAAATGCAAGGCATGGCTTGGCATGGCATGGCATGGCATGGAAAGGCAAGGCATGGCATGGAAAGGGAAGGTGTGGAATTTCATGTAAAGGAAATGCATGGCATGGCATTCCATGGCAATGAAAGTGAAGTCAAGGAAAGGCAATACAATACAAGGAAATGCAAGGCATGGCATGGCATGGAAAGAAAAGGCATGGCATGGCAAGGAAAAGCATGGCATGGAATGGAAAAGAAAGGTATGGAATGGCATGGCAAGGCAAGGCATGGAATGACATGGAAAGGCAAGGCATGGAATGGCATGGCAAGGCAAGGAAATGAAATGCAAGGAAATGCAAGTCATGGCATGGCATGAGATGGAAAGGAAAGGAATGGCATGGCATGGCATGGAAAGGAAAGGCATGGCATGGAAAGGCATGGTTTGGCATGGCATGAAAAGGAAAGGCAAGGAAATGCAATGCAAGGCAATGCAAGCCATGGCATGGCATGGCATGGAAATGCAAGGCATTCCATGGCATGGAATGGAAAGGAAAGGCAAGGAAACATAAGGAAATGCAAGGCATGGCATGGCATGTCATGGAAAGGCAAGGCATGGCATGGCATGTCATGGAAAGGCAAGGCATGGAATGGAAATTCAAGGCAAGGCATGGCATAGCATGGCAAGGCGTGGCATGGTATGGCATGGAAAGGAAAGGAAAGGAAAGGAAATGAAATGCAACTCAAGGAATGGCATGGCATAGAATGGTGTTGGTGTGTAGTGGGAATACCCAAGATTCAACATTAATTCACCAACAAAACCCTTAAGATACTAATCCTTTCGGCATCACCTGCAAGCAGGTTAAGTCTCACCCGACATATTTATGGGGACTATAGGAACCAAGTTTCCACAATCATAAAGGAAAGGGAGGAATTCATTCTAACCATTCCACTTAACATTCATTCATTATACCATTCATTATGTGTGTATAACCATAACAAAATATCATAGATTCAGATTAACCAACATACATTAAGTGCACGCAATAAATAGAACAGTAAACAAACACATCACAACATAACACAAAGACACTATATTTTAACGTGGTTCACCCAATATTGGATACATCCACAATGTCAGTCTTATTATATTATCATTTAGAATCATCTCTTACAAAAGGTGTTCACTATGCTCATACATGATATCTCAGTTCTACCCAAAAAAATCCTTTGTTTTTCGTCCATACAATGCACACTTAACTCATTATTACTCTCTATATCTCACAAACTTTCTTTCTACCCAAAACCCATACATATTTATACATTTACATTAGGGATTATCACATTACAAAATGGACCAAAAGGCCTAACTAACTTCTAATTGTCTTTTACTTTTTGTGTGTGTTCACCCCTGAAGATGCGTTAACTTCCTTCCTTTCTTCCATGTGCACTTCTCCTTAGCCAACTTGTTGCGTGGTTTCTCTTGCATGATTCCCAAAAATGGTCCCAAAATCTCATGCTCTTGTTCATGGCAAGGAAATGAAATGCAACACAAGGAAATATAAGACACGACATGGCAAGGAAAGGCATGGCATGGCATGGCAAGGCAAGGCAAGGCATGGACTGAAATGACATGTCATGGCAAGGAAAATCATGGAATGGAATGACATGGAATGGTGTGGCATGGTAATTAATGGCATGGAAATGCAAGGCAAGGCATGTCATGGAAAGGCAAGGCATAGCATGGCATGGCAAGGAAAAGCATGGAATGGCATGGAATGGAAAGGCAAGGCAAGGCAATGGAAATAAATGAAACACAAGGTAATGCAAGACATGACCTGACATGGTATGGCATGGAAAGGTAAGGCATGGCATGGAAAGGCAAGGAAATGCAAGGCAAGGCAATGTAATGCAAGGCATGACATGGAAATGAAAGGCATGGCATGGAAATGCAAAGCATGGCATGGCATGGAAAGGCAAGGTATGGCATGGCATGGCATAGAAAGGCAAGGCAAGGCAATGCATGGCATGGCAAGGAAAGTCGTGGAATGGAAAGTTAATTCAAGGCATGGCATGGCATGGCAAGGCAAGGCAAGGCATGGAAATGTAAGGTAATGCATGGAATGGAAAGGAAAGTCATGGCATGGAAAGGTAATTCAAGGCATGGCATGGCATGGCAAGGCAAGGCATGGAAATGTAAGGTAATGCATCGAATGGAAAGGAAAGTCATGGAATGGAAAGGTAATTCAAGGCATGGCATGGCATGGCAAGGCAAGGCATGGCATGGCATGGCATGGCAAGAAAAGGCATGGCATGGAATGGCATGGAAAGGAAAGGCAAGGCAAGGCAATGCAAGGAAAGGAAATTCAATGCAAGGAAATGCAAGACATGGAATGGCATGGCATGGAAAGGAAAGGAAAGGTAATGCAATGCAATGCAAGGCAATGTAATGCATGGAAATAAAAGGCATGGAATGGCATGGCATGGCATGAATGGTAAGGCAAGGCATGGTATGGAAAGGAAAGGCA
>JASDQU010500788.1:146221-160608 GCA_032191745.1 Picea mariana | reverse complement strand
CACCTGGTACAACAACTGAAAGTCCTTCTTGAGAGGTATTTCCTTTCTTGATAATATTCTATGGGTTAGCTTCAGGTGTTGCTAGAGGTAGATGTGGAGTATACCTCATGTGTCTACCTTTGGGAGCCACAACTGAAACAATGGAGTAACCAGGTGCAAGCTGCAATCTTCAAGGTACTGATTTCTGATCCACCTTCAGAATCAAAATTTCTTTGTCGTCCAATCCTAGGGAAATGTCTTCAATTTTTTCCCTGAAAATGACGCCAAGAATGTTAGCACTGAGAGTCACCCTTAGATTTCAAGAGGATAATCCCAATACCCATCAAAATGTTGGTGGAGGTAGGTTTATGAGTGGAGGTCAAATGGATAAAGTCCGATACAAGAATGTTTAAACACAAAAACTGTACAAGCGATGCATAAGGAAATGAGGTCCTCATTAACTTCAGTTAGTGGTTAAGGTTAAAGATAAGCAGAAGGAAGACTTAGTGAGAAAAGTGGACAAGTCTTCCATGAGCATCTGAACTTCAAGCAACTTGGTGAAGAAAAACTTAGGCACAAAAGAACTCTTGAAATTAAGTTTAAGATACTAAAATATATCACAACAGTATTATAATCAAACCTCCATTACAAAACATCTACAACAACTCGTTTGGATCATCTATGCACGAGAATTTCAGCATAAGAGAAAACAAGACAACAAAAGAAAATATTGAAACAGGTCACAACAACATTATAATCAAATCTCCATTACAATACAACTACAACACCTCGTCTGGATCTTCCATGCACGAGTGTTTTAGCACAAAAGTAAACATATGATGAAAGAAGATGACTTCTATTAATGAGAAAGTCTTAGGTCTCATACATAACCAGAGAACAACTTTGCTATCAAACTAGTACAAATTAGGAGCTCTGCTCAACCATCGACCCTAACAAATTCTTCAACTGATGTATTTATACTCAAAACAATAGCTGGTGTCTTCTCTTGTCTATCATGTTCCTTCTGTCAGAAGGAGACCTCGAACAGTATGGGCGTGCAGGAGAAACTGCCCTCTATTGTACTTCGGGCTAACATCTTTCTGTCTCCTCAGCCATACCCTCCATGCTTCCATTTAAGGGGGGTAGCAGATAGTTCAACCACCAATCCTTCTTTCATTAACGGATTTCTTCTTGGGATCATGATGTGGAAAAACTACCCTCTGTGGTACTTTGGGCTGACAATTTTCTATCTCCTCGGCCATACCCTCCATGCTTCCATTTAAGGGGGTAGTTGATTGTTTTCTTGCCTTTGATGATAGACTGATCGCGGTATGCTAATGCTTTGCTTATCTTTGTGACACTCCTTTGATGAATTGGCTTAATGCCCAATTTATGTTGCCACATGTTGATCTCGTATTGGACCCCATATGAGCACGTGTTTGTGGATGTTGCAAAGGACGATTTGGGTCCACACTGCTTTGCCCCCCACAATCCACCACCAAATTCCACGTACCTCTTCAGCTATACCATGTTTTCGATTGTGGTACCACTCTAGAATTTTATTGTTCGAGTATGTTTTGTCCCCGCAATGAAGTGTGACGGTCGATTTGTTGCAAATCCGCAATCTGGGAAACCCTGCTATTTTAGCGCCCCTGCTAAAATTTATCCGTTTGCCAAATCCAGAACCATTTTAGACCGTGCTTAGAGATGGAGCCAATTTTGGTGCTAAGAAGCTTTGAATGTTGAGTAGGAATACCTTCTGGAGGATGATCTCCTGAATCTGACGTGGTAGCCTCTCGTTAACTTCAAGACTTCAGACCTTCCCGTGATAATGCTGCAAAGATAAACGGTTCCTGTTGATTTGAGATCAACGGTCCATAATTACTTGAGGAGTTCGGGCTTCGGGCATTTTCAATGCATAGCTCTTATAACCCTCTGGAGCGTTGTATCTATGAAGTGTTAGATCTTCCTCCACGTGTCCTCTTGTTTTGGATGACTAAGATTCACTTCGGGAGTTTGAGCTTTGGGCCTTTTCAATGCATATCTTTTACAATCCTACGAAGCGTCGTATCTCTAAAGTGTTAGATCTGCCTCCACTTGTCCTCTTGTTTTGGATGGTCGAGATTCACTTTGGGAGTTCGGGCTTTGGGAGTTTTCTCCTGTTTGCTCGTACAATCCTCCAAAGTGTCATATTTCCGGAGTGAGAGATCTAGCATTGCATGTCCTCGGCGTTCAATGGCTTAGATTTACTTCGGGAGTTCAGGCCTTCAGGAATCCTTTACTCACTCAGCTTTTGCCTGCTTCCTCCCAGAGTGCGAGATCGCCAGACACATGTCACTTGCTTGAATATCAACAACCATGGAAGATTGTGGGCTCACCACTTGCACAAAATTTAATTTCCTCCCTGATCCCCACAATGCGAATATGCTCATTCGTATCGGGATCGATATGCACTATTGATTTGTTGATCTAGCATGATCCGAAAAGATCTTTTAACGACTATGGTTGAGTTTTTAAAGCATGATTTCATTAACCATTTAGGAAATTAATGAAAGAGAAAGAATTAATGAATGTATGTTGCAGCCATAATAAAATATACAGATCTGGAAATAAGAATAAAGAAACAACAAACCATAAACAACAAAGTTGATAACGGAGTTTGGAAATATTGCCTATGTCTCTGGGCATTTGTCTCAGTGGGTGAGGCTTTCTTATTTCTCTTCAAATATTCAAAAGTACATCATAAAAGTGCCAATGGATTACAAAAATGATCTGGTTATGTTCTGTTAGATCTTAAGAACCCATAAAAATGGACGACACTGAAAACGAATGAACGAAGCTCCCAGAAATGGCCCGCAAACTTTCTCTCCTCAATGGCTTCCCTGCATAAAAATGGCTTTGGCTTTTCATTTGTTCATGATTTTCCTACTTTTAACCTCTCTTAAGGCTTCCAATAACCTCTGGTTTATATAGGCTTGAATTTGATAGCAAAATCCCAACTTCCCCCCAAGATTTGGCGTAAAAAAGGGTTTCAAATCCCCCAATATTGGCCAAAATCTCTCAAAACTGTTGAAAAATCCATTAAAAATCTTATATTATAGTTTAAAACCCACTTATTGGCAAAATGTAGGGCATAGCCTCCGATCCTCAGGCTCTTGGTCACCTGGGCACCATCCATGTGGCCTTGGTTTGGTGCTAGCATGCTGGCCCCTGGTCATGTGCCGTGGCTATGTGTCCATGCCTCAAGCTTCATGTGCCCAAATGGTTTTAGCCCCCGGTCATATAGTCCTTGGTTACATGCCTTGGTCGGCGGGCTAGCCCAACCGACAGATGCTAACCCATAATCCACATGAATAGTTTTTAGGTCTGAGTTATATGGCGAATTCACATGGGACTGCATTGGGGCTACACTGTAAAGAAATTCGTGCCAACCATTTACGAGTATGGACATGTGGTAACGATAGTATGTGAGCACGTTGGGGGTTGGGGCTAGACCCCAATCCTTTACTCCACCGAATTGATCCCGCATCCAATTCAAATAAAACAATGTGACCATGGTTGTTAAGTCACATCGTGGGTGGGCTGGTAGCCTGACCTTGCCAAGTCACTCGCCCAGACCGGAGGTTGTGGGTTCAACTCCCGTGGAGTCTATACAAATTTTTCCCAACTGCTAACCAATGGAGGGGTGCCATGTGGCACCATACTATTCACCCAAATAAATACCACGTGTCAAACTAGGATTCGACCACCTGTCTTCCTACGTGTCTTCTCAGTCAACATCCACTATACCCGCCACATCAGTCAGCTGCCATGTGTAGTACGACTATACAGACCTTGCCATGTCAGCTTGTGCCACGTGTCACCTTGTAGTGGTGCCACATGTCACAATATGACTCGTCCACCTGTCAGTTGTCATGTCTAGTAAGCATGACAATGAACCACTTCCACATCACCTGTACAACTGTATGGAATGTACGGTCAAATTCCACGTCATCATTGTATGGACTATACAATCAACATTTTTTTTGCCTGTTTGGCGAAACGAACATATTGCGATATCTTTTGCATACGATGTCCGTTTGAGTCCATTCAAGTTGTGTTGGGTTCGTATCAACGAGACCTAGGCACATGTTTGTTTTGAAGCGATTCTAAGCACTTTGATTTTTAGGCCTTCTTGGACCCCATTTTGGTTATGGGATCCATTTTTGGATCAATCCTCCCCACTGAGAAATTTTGGTCCTCCAAAAGGATACTAACCAGTCATCAAGTGCGAGATAGGCCACCCCACTTGTTCTCTGTCTTTAAACTCTGTCCTATGCACCTGTCTCATCAAGATCAACTGTAAAATAACCATGATAACTGACAACATATTATTAGCCACTTGTAACCTGTCACATTTTACTAAAGCCACTATCATCCATGTTGATAACATTACTAATTATAATATCAGAAATATGACTGCAAATGAGCTAATATGTTTGTAATACTTGCACGACATTAGCTTATCTTGAATCAAAGTATGATTGAATTTCCATTCTACAATCATCTCATGTTCTTGCTTAAGGTCAATTACTTGATTTGGGACAATTATAGGTGTGTTTCTTTCATGATCCACCTTTCTTAATTGTTCCATTGTTTGAAGAGATTTATTTTCTTTTAAGTGATGAGCATGTACAACATATTCTTTCTCTGCTTTGGTTAAGTGATATTGATTTTTCTCCCTGTAGAAGATTGCTTTGCGATCATACAAATAAGGAACGCCTATGACCATTCCACATTCATTTAGTGGCACCACATCACATGTTACCTCATCCACAAACTTAGATCAAATTGCAAACTTTAATGTGCATTTCTTTGTTATGTGCAATTCATGATTGCTGCTTATCCATTTAAGTGAGTAAGGTTTATGATGCATATGAGTGTTTAATCCCAATTGTTTAACCACTTCCTCTGAAATCAAGTTAGATTGAGATCCACTATCTATCAATGTGTCGACCTTAGTATGCCTCATTATGACCCTTATGTGAAACAATTTACTTCTAGAATCAAATCCATCACCAATTTTACCTGTTAAACCAACCGTTGAGATTTTAGATTCATCACTCAAATCCGATCCCAAGTCCGTTGGTCGTGATGATGCTACAACTGTTTTCCTCCCTTTCCTTTCTTTGAAACACTTCGGTCTCTTCTTGGGATGCAATTTCCAACAACAATCCTCATCATTCCCTTCTTTCTTGCAATGCTTGCAAGAGAGTTTCTCTTCCTTTCTTGCCATTGAATTTTCCTTCTTGCCATTCCACTTCCTTTTGTCCCCTTTCTTTGAAGACGATTCCCTTGATACACCAACTCTTGTTTTCCCTGCCTCAATGTATGTTGCTTGAACATAAACCTCATCAAGATTATTAGGTCCAAACATAAATACAATGTTTCGAATATGTGCAGGTAAACCTCCTATATATTTCATAATATTTTCTTGGGTATGTAAAAGAATATCTAACATCAATACCATTTTACGAAATCCATCTGTGTATTCTTGCACTGTTTGTCCCTTTCTTAGTTTAAGACCTTGCCATTCAATTAAGGCCTTCTCTTTATAACCCAAAGGACATAATTTCTTTCTAAGTGCAAAAACAAAAACTCTCCATGATGGAAATACATTACCCACTTGTTGTGTGCCATATTTCAACTTGCTTTGCCACTAGATGAGTGTTGTGCCTACAAGTCTAAGTGATGCCAACTTGATTCGAGTTGCCTCATTCTTGATTTGTTGCACACTACAATAAACCTCCATATATCTGACCGAGTTATCAAGCCTCTCTATATTGAATTCACCATCATACATAGGTAATTCAAATTTCACATCAAGCTTAAGTAAAGGCATATCATTTTTATGTTTATGGGAATGTTTTCTTGTGGTGGATTTGGAACTTGAACTTGAAGAAGAATAAGTTGATGGAGAAGAAGGAGGTGAAGGAATATTTTGAGGAGGATCCTCTCCTTCTTCATTTTTGACCTTTGAATATTCACCTAGAATCAGTCTCTTTCGTTCCAAGTAATCCTCATATAGGACCTTCATCATCTTCGGCATGGCGAAGAAAGTCTTTCAAAACTATTTCTCCTCACGAGAAAGTACCTCTTCCGATGCCATATTCTCACTTTGAGAAGTTCTCTTTCTCGATCCAATATCAGGATCCTCTTCAACAATCTTGCCTTCACCATGATTAAAATTTTCCCTGGTAATCATGCAAACTCAAAAACCAACCGTCAACTAGCTCTAATACCACTTGATCCAGAAAGATCTTTTAGTGACTATGGTTCAGTTTTTAAAGCATGAGTTCATTAACCATTTAGGAAATTAATGAAAGAGGAAGAATTAATGAAAATATGTTGCAGCCATAATAAAATATAAAGATATGGAAATAAGCATAAAGAAACAACAAACCATAGACAACAAAGTTGATAATGAAGTTCGACAATATCACCTATGTCTCCGAGCCTTTGTCTCAGTGGGTGAGGCTTTCTTATTTATCTTCAAAGATTCAAAATTACATCATAAAAGTGCCAATGGATTAAAAAAATGATCTAGCTATGTTCTTCTAGATCTCAATAACCCATCAAAACTGACGACATTGAAAACGGATGAACGAAGCTCCCAAAAATGGCCTGGAAAGTTGCTCTCCTCAATGGCTTCCTGGCATAAAAATGGCTTTGGATTTTCAATTGTTCAAAATTTTCATGCTATGAACCTCCCTTAAGGATTCCAAGAACCTCTGGTTTATACAGGATTGAATTTGTCAAAAAACTCCCAACTTCCCCCTAAGATCTGGCCTAAAAAAGGGCTCCAGATCCTCCAATATTGGCCAAAATCTCTCAAAATTGCTGAAAAATCCATTAAAAATATTATATTATAGTTTTAAAACCACTTATTGGAAAAATATAGGGCGCAACCCTCGATCCTCGGGCTCTTGGTCACCTGGGCGCCCTCCATGTGGCCCTGGTCTAGTGCTACTGCGCTGACCACCTTATCTGCTAACCCCTGGTAATGTGATGTGGCCATGTGTCCACGCCTCAAGCTCTACATGGCCAAATGGTTTTATCCCACAGTCGTATATCCCTTGTTTACACACCCTGGTTGTCGGGCTAGCCTAACCGATCGACACTAATCCATAATCCAAGTGAACAGTTTTGAGGTCCGAGTCATATGGCGAATTCACATGGGAACACATCGGGGCTACACTCCAAAGAAATCCATTCCAACTGTTTACGAGTATGGACATGTGGTAATGGTCATATGTGAGCATGTTGGGGGCTGGGGCTAGATCCCATCCATTTACTCCACTGAATTGAACCTGCATCCAATTCAAATAAAACAATGCGACCATGGTTGTTAAGTCACATCATGGGCGGGTTGGTATCCCAACCTTGCCAAGTTCCTCACCCGGACCAGAGGTCATGGGTTCAAATCTCATGGAGTCTATACAAATATTTCCCAACTGCTAACCAATGGAGGGGTGCCACATGGTAGAGCATGACTATGCCACGTGGCACCATACTATTCACCCAAATAAATTCCACGTGTCAAAATAGGATTCAATCACCTGTCTACCTACGTGTCTTCCCAGTCAGCATCCACTATACCTTCCACGCCAATTAGCTACCACGTGTCGTACGACTGTACAAACCTTGCCATGTCAGCCTGTGCCACGTGTCACCCTTGCAGTGGTGCCATGTGTCACAATCTGACTCGTCCACCTGTCAACCGTCATGTCCAGTCAACATACCAATGCACCACTGCCATGTCACCTATATGACCATACATAGTATATGGTCAGCTGCCACGTCAACACTATACAGAGTATATAGTCAACATTTTTTTTCTTGTTTGGTGAAATGAAAAGATCCTGATATCTTTTGCATACAGTTTCTGTTTGATCCCATTCAAGTTGCGTTGGGTTCATATTGATGAGACCTATGCACACATTCATTTTGAAGCAATTCCGAGAAATTTTATTTTAAGGCCTTCCTGGACCCCATTTTTGTTCCGGGATCCATTTTTGGATCATAGCAAGATCAACGATCCTGAGCGATTGCAGGCTCAAAACTTGCAGGAAATTTAATTTTCTTTCTGATCCTTGCAATGCCTCCCTACCATCGATCTCTCTTCAATGAGATTGGGCGGTCGCGGCTTATTCTTTGCTCGATCTAACGGTTGATTTGAACTGTACATAGGATCTTCGCTGTTGAAAATCGATCTTGCCTGCTTGTATTTCAAGCTCAAAATGGACAGCTCTAAATGTTGCATTTCGCTCATGGTTTTTCCCTGTGAAAACAAAGGACTTGGCTAGCCTGTAAAAACTACATATGACCCATGAAATTTCATGTGATAACACACTGCATTACATAGAAGAACCACTTCTTCACTAGTGCTCAACCACTAGGATCACATTCACCTATTCTCGTCCATAGACTTGTCCACTCAACAGATATTCTTTCCCACTGCATTAAACAAAAGATTCAACTAAAGTTTCTCTTCAACTCTCTGCTAAGAGGAGGCTAATACATCATATTCATTTCCGTTTCATGACGATGCACCCAACACTTTGGGATTTCACACGTTCACCTTGGCTCAGCCACAGGCACGTCCAACTCTGCAAAGATCCTTTCTCACTGCGTTACACATGAGAATCATCTGGAGTTCTTATCAACTCTCTGTATGGAGGAGGCCATCTTGACATTCCAACTCTGTATCAGATAGGAACCACACACCCCTCTCAGGGGCTCTCTCTCAAGTTTGTGTTCTGGAGAATGTCTCACGTAGTTGCAATCATCAACACCCAAGATATACTGAATATTCTTCAAATGTTCCTTCCAAGTTTGGATAAATATGAGGATGTCATCCAGATATACAACCACAAAGGATTTTGTGAATGGCTACAATATATCATCCATTGTTCACATGAATGTAGCTGGGGAATTAGTCAAGCCAAAAGGCATGACCAACCACTCGAGAGACCTTCTTTAGACTTGAAGGTTGTCTTCCATACATCAGGTTTCTCAATTGACACCTAGTGTTAGCCTGAATTCATATCAATATTACTAAAATACTTGGCTCCCTTGAGCTGATCGAGAAGATCATTGATCTATATTAGTTCTTGACCATGATCTTGTTCATGGATCTGTAATCAATGCAAAATCTCCATGTGCCGTCCTTCTTCTTTACCAGCAAAATTAGGCTCCTACAAGGTGAGGATCTTGGCTTGATGTGTCCCTTTATATTTAGTTATTTGATTTGACATTTGATTTCTTCATTCTTCATTACAGAATGCCTGTATACAAGGCCATTAGGTAGTGGAGCACCAGGTTTCAAATCAATTGAGTGATTTACTTGACAAAATATTTACAGGAGGTATGACACAAATATGATGGTTACTCTTGGGCATACCAGGTATCATTTTTGGAAAAGGACCTTTTTAAAGACTAAGTTCCATAGATTTTCATCTGCCGTGCAAAGGCACCCTAATAGGTGAGGAAAATATGACTTTGTGCTCTTCTACTATCTTGTCCACCTTCGACTACTGTGTACAGATACCATGTGTTGAGGTTTTAGCGGTTGCCTTGCCCTTTCATTCACCTTCCGACCGAACCATAAAGAGGAAAAATATATTGGTCTGAGAGACCACCTTTCTGCACTGCTTCGTGAAGATCAAGGAGACCACAGTAGTTGGCATTGCCTCCGGTACCCTATAGAGTTGATCTCCCAAAGTAATAATGACACTACAGGGCCTAGATTCATAAACAACATGGCACTTCCACATATATGGTTGTCCTAACTGAACATCACAAAAATCAAGGGGGGAAACATAACACAATACCTCATCCATGTTGGGTTTGACGTCATAGTGTATCCAACATTGCCGTCTAATCCATATGTCCCATCCCTGGTTGAGCCAATGAATGTTGGATGGCTAAGGATGTGGCTTCATTGTTAGGTTCAACATATTGATGACCTATAATGAGATTAGGTTTTTCTAGATACTAATCTCATCAATGAAATGGAGTGGGGTCCCCTTCACCCACATTTGTTATTGGAAGAGGTGCTCCCCTTCTTCAGGCTCATCTGGTTCCTCTGGATGGACTTTTGTGGTAGCAATGGTGACATTAGGTTATGCGACAATGATCCATTTTCCCTTTTCTAATTCTGAATCAGAGTCTGATTTAGGATCTGACCTTGAGGCTTTCGTCTGACTAGTCAACAATGACTGTTTGGAGTGACATGCATCAATATTGTGCCAAGGGATTTTGTGAAACTCGCACCACTTTCTAGTGTCCTTCTTCGACTTTCCATTACCCTTGTTTGTTGGTGGTTTGGATTAGTTTTCCTAGGACTATCCATCCTTTCTCTTTCCTTTTCCCTGGGATTTAGGGCCACTCTTACAGGGATTTTGCCGGGATGGGTTTTGTTAACACTCAAAAATTTATTTGGGTTGTATAAAAAAAACCTCGAGGTAACTATTTCAACCAACTTTAGATTGTATTATGACCTATACAACCAGAGAGGGCTCTCTGATATGTCTAATGACTGGCAATAACTCAATGACTCAACAATAAATGTATAGAGGCCAGATTCTGCAATAGGATAGGTTTGTTTTTGTTTTAAAAGGGTTGATAGGACCAACAAGGAAAAAGGTACCATTGGGCAATGGAGTCAAGGCCTAAATTTCAATGTTTTTATAGTCAACAACTGGTTGGTTTCTTTCTACATATTTGAGGAAAAATAGGCACTATGCTCAACAAATAAATGATATGATATGGGATATGGAAAGGATAAGAAATAACACTACAGTACAGACATCAATCAATAGATGAATCTCCAGTGCAACTTTAGAAGAAACAACACAAAGAATAATTACTAAACAAAGCATCAAATGAAGATGAATTCTGTAAAAGTAACCATTAACACATAAAAAGCATCATTAGTGTGAAAGGATCATCAAACATAGATGAATTCATACCACTTAATCTCAAAAAATGTTGGTAGAAAAACATAATCCTCCAAATTATACACAAGAAACACATACTGAACATAAACATCGTGATGAATCTCAAAATTCAGAAAAAGGAAACTTCTGTATTAACTTCAAAGAAATAAACAAGTCTTGATCCCCCAAGGGTCCAAACCCTCTATACTCTTGTACCATGAAATATGTATCACTATAGGTCCTTTCCATATCACCATTTCAAACTCTGACCCCTTTCCCAAAATAGAAACAGTTACAAACAAAAAATGACACATTTTGACTGATTTCCTACTTTTCAGGAGGAAAAATTCTGAAAAATAGGCTTCAAAACGCCACTTTTAATTATCAAACTCTAATATTTGTGTAACATATGAGAATGTTTTTTTTAGGTAACCTCGTTCTAAAGAATAACCTCTCTTGGTTTCTTGAAATTCGTCTCAAGCTGGTCGGAATATGTGTCGCAAAAACATGTCTCGGACAAGAAATCATGAAAACTGAAATATAGGGCTCAAATATTACTTTGAATCTCCCAAAATATGAAACATTTTTAAAATATGAGAGAGGTTTTTATTGTTTGGTTTGTACGCGACAAAAACTCTGGGGGATTTTAAAACATCATCTCCACCTGGTCAGAAAGTGATCTTTAAGTTGAACACTAAACCAGTCATTTGCGCAACGTGCCCTGTAGCATGTGCGCAGGAAAATCCTCTACACGACAACATCCTCTGTGCGGCATCCTTTGCACGACAAAATCCTCTGCACAAAAACATATGATGTGCGAAAAAATCCTATGCGCGACAACATCCCCTACGTGACAACACCCCCTGCGCGTCAAAATTCCCTACGCAACAACATCCTCTACACGAAAAAATCCCCTGCACGACAAAATCCTCTACGTAACGAACTTTCACAATGAGTATGCTTTTGAAGTTTGCAACAATACCAATGACATGGAGTGTCATGATTGTTTCTTCTCTAACCTCATGAAAGGTGATGGTGAACCATAATACCTTTTGACATGATATTCACCCTAACCTATGACTCATCTAAAAATGCCTTGATTTTCCCAAGATCATGTCATGACTTTGAAAACTTTGGACAAACCTCTAACTATAGCTATGAAAATCATGGTGCGAACAACTGGCTCCAATGGGGATGCTATCCTCCCTGTGAGGTAGAAAATAATAATAGACTAGGTGCCTTATCCATTGGGTTGTTCCCAAGCCATATACTGTGATCTGCAACCTATAATTTGTTTCGCCACCAACTTATTCTGCAACTGAATCAAACATAAACTGAAAATATAAATTGAAAAATGCTGAAAGAAATGCTCACCATGTTGAGCTTATTCACACCTACCTACCCTAACTGCTGAAAAAAATGCCAATCAAGTGAAATCAAAATTCCAATGCAACCATGAAAACACTTTATCCACTGTTTTCTTTCTTTGCACATGCTTTCTCCAAAGCCTCTTTACTGATAAGTCATTCAAAAATTTATCTATAAATTTAAATCTCAAAAAATTAAAAACATTGGGACTGTTTATGGCCCAACAAATCTGCAAATGGATCCTCAAAAACATACATAAAACAACAATCATGTTTCACCCCTTCCACTACATTCTTTTTTTCATGTAATTCAACTTGTTGATTACCACAAAGAGGATGAAAAATTTGCTGAGACTGATGGAAATAACAATCTTCTGAATAAGAAGACAATGCTAGCTGAAATGAAACCACTGGTGGCAAGCAATCCATATCTAACACTGGCATTGATTGACCATCATATTTATTTCCAAGCTGGTAGTTGATCACACGCTGCGAATATGAACTAAAATAACCTTCCATGTAATCAACAACAAGATCATTAAAAGTATGAGAAGGTTGTTGGTCCTCTTCACTGATAAAAATTTGTTCATGTAAAACAATGTCACTTTGAATGCAGTCAAACTTCACTGCTTCCTCTGTTATCTCATGATTTACTTTCATCAATTCAAAGGAAGGAAAACATAATGGAAGATAATTTTCATTAGCAAGTCCATTGCTTTCTTTATATTCAACATCATGCATGGAGGATTTCTGATTTGAAACATTATAAACATTTTTCTTCAACAATTTGAAAGAAGCGAAACACAATGGCAAAGTTATTTCACCTGATTCAAAACTTTCTTCATTTTCTTCATTGTCGTCATATGCACATTTGCCGATTTATTTGGATTGCTGAAAACAATCATTTTCATATTTATAAAGTACAATTGCTTGTTGTGAAGAGTCAACCTCATAGTCATCATTGTACTCATCATACCCAGGTTGACCAAAAATATTTGTAATGTCATCAAACAGGAAAATTGGGGCAACAACTTGTTCTTCTGCAAGCTGATCTGCAAATTCACATTCATAGCCGTCTACAAATGCATACATAAAATAATTAGTTTCTTGCTCATGATGACATGGATCCAAATTTAAATCTGTGTCAAATCAATTCGAGGGAGTAGATTGTTATTCAATATGATCATCATTATTTGCAAACACATCCTGGTGACATCCTTCAAGAAAACTTATGACATGATCAACCTCTGATTCCTCAGCTTTCAATTTCTCATCCAAAATCTGATTTTGCAGCTCCTTACATGCTTGAATATTGTCTTGAACTTCCTGAGCATTGTTGAACATCTACCACAAATACATAGACTTCCTCTCCATCAGAAGAAAAGATAACTCTGATTGAAAGGTTGTTACATAATGGAGCATGGCAACAACTTCAGGAGGTTGGATTTCTTTAGGAAGTTTATAATAAATACTAGCAAACCTGCTACTGCAATTTGAGATGGTTTCATATTTCATTCTTCTCATGGAATAAAACTCTAAAACGAGTAGATCCCATGAATTTCTCTCACCCCAAAATCTACAGAAATCTTCCCTCATTTCATCCCACAAGATAATCAACCGAGGCTGCAAATATCTGAACCATGCTTTGGCATATCCTTGTAAGGAATGAGAAAAGGCCCTCATAGACACACCATCATGTTCAATCTCAAAAAGGTCTATAAAATGCTCAAAGACCTGAATATGTTTTTCAGCTGAATGTCCATCAAGCTCTCCATCGAACCTAGGAAGGTACTTATAATGTTTCAGAGGAAAGTCATGAAGGATGGAAGGCAATTTAAGAGGACTGTACCTTTCTTGAATCTTGGAGGGTGCAAGATTAAGAAAAGAAGGTACAAGCTCACCTTTGGTTTCATTAAGCTCACAAGAATGATCATGAACATCATATGTCTTAGAGGAAGAAGCTTGGTGAATATTGGTTATACAAGAAGGAGGTATACCTACAGTTTGCAATGAAGGATATACAAGGGTAGATCTCTGGGCTTCATTCAAATGAAGCCCAGAG
>JASDQU010500788.1:120277-139424 GCA_032191745.1 Picea mariana | reverse complement strand
ACCAAACATAAACTGAAAAAAAAAATTGAAAAATGCTGAAAGAAATGTTCACCATGTTGAGCTTATTCACACCTACCTACCCTAATTGTTGAAAAAATTCTAATCAAGTGAAATCAAAATGCCATTGCAACCATGCAAGCACTTTATCCACTATTTTCTTTCTTTGCACATGCTTGCTCCAAAGCCTCTTTACTGATAAGTCATTAAAAAATTTATCTATAAATTTAAATCTCAAAAAATAAAAAACATTGGGACTGTTTACTGCCTCCAACAAATCTGCAAATGGATCCTCAAAAAAATACATAAAACAACAATATATTTCACCCCTTCCATTGCATCCTTTTTTTTCATGTAATTCAACTTGTTGATTACCACAAAGAGGCTGAAAAATCTGTTGAGACTGCTGGAAATAACAATCTTCTGAATCAGAAGACAATGCTAGCTGAAATGAAACCCCTGGTGGCAAGCAATCTATATCTAACACTGACGTTGATTGACCATCATATTTATTTCCAAGATGGTAGTTGATCACAGACTACAAATATGAACTGAAATAACCTTCCATTTAATCAACAACAAGGTCATTAAAAGTATGAAAAGGTTGTTGGTCCTCTTCACTGATAAAAATTTGTTCATGTAAAACAATGTCACTGTGAATGCAGTCAAACTTCACTGCTTCCTCTGTTATCTCATGATTTTCTTTCAAAAATTCAAAGGAAGAAAAACATAATGGAAGATAATTTTCATTGGCAAGTCCATTGCTTTCTTTATATTCAACATCATGCATGGAGGATTTCTGATTTGAAACATTATAAACATTTTGCTTCAAAAATTTGAAAGAAGCGAAACACAATGGCAAAGTTATTTCACCTGATTCAAAACTTTCTTCATTTTCTTCATTGTCGTCATATGCACATTTGTCGATTTATTTGGATTGCTGAAAACAATCATTTTCATATTTATAAAGTTCAGCTGCTTGTTTTGAAGAGTCAACCTCATAGTCATCATTGTACTCATCATACCTAGGTTGACCAAAAATATTTGTAATGTCATCAAACAAGAAAATTGGGGCAACGACTTGTTCTTCTGCAAATTCACATTCATAGCCGTCTACAAATGCATACATAAAACAATTAGTTTCTTTCTCATGATGACATGGATCCAAATTTAAATCAGTATTCAAAGCAATTCGGGAGAGTAGATTGTTATTCAATATGATCATCATTCTTTGAAAACACATCCTCATGACATCCTTCAAGAAAACTTATGACATGATCAACTTCCTGCATATTATGCAAAGTCTCTGATTCCTCAGCTTTCAATTTCTCATCCAATATCTGATTTTGCATCTCCTTACATGCTTGAATATTGTTTGCAACTTCCTGAGCATTGTTGAACATCTACCACAAATACATAGACTTCCTCTCCATCAGAAAAAAAGATAAGTCTGATTGAAAGGTCGTTACATAATGGAGCACGACAACAACTTCAGAAGGTTGGATTTCTTTAGGCAGTTTATAATAAATACTAACAAACCTGCTACTGAAATTTGAGATAGTTTCATCTTTCATTCTTCTCATGGCATAAAACTCTGAAAGGAGTATATCCCATGAATTTCTCTCACCCCAAAATCTATGGAAAGCTTCCCTCATTTCATCCCATGAGCTAATTAACTAAGGTTGCAAATATCTGAACCATGCTTTGGCATATCCTTTTAAGGACTGAGAAAAGGCCCTCATAGACACATCATCATGTTCAATCTCAAAAAGGTCTATAAAATGCTCAAAGACCCGAATATTTTTTTCGGCTGAATGTCCATCAAGCTCTCCATTGAACCTAGGAAGGTACTTATAATGTTTCAGAGGAAAGTCATTAAGGATGGAAGGCAATGTAAGAGGACTGTACCTTTCTTGAATCTTGGAGGGTGCAGGATTAAGAATAGTAGGTACAAGTTCACCTTTGGTTTCATTAAGCTCACAAGAATGCTCATGAACATCATATGTCTTAGAGGAAGGAGCTTGGTGAATATCGGTTATACAAGAAGGAGGTATACCTACAGTTTGCAATGAAGGATATACAAGGGTAGATCTCTGGGCTTCATTTGAATGAAGTAAGTGAAGAAATATTCTTTTGAAATACTCAAGAAAGGAAAAGAAGATATTGATAAAACAAAAAATAACTTAAACTAAACTTAAGCTTGAGTACCTGATTTTTCCATACTGCTCTTCCATATCTTTGTCAATAGGTCTCATTCTCTAGTGGAGTCTTTGAATCACATTTGAAGCTTGATTGGAGTCATCAAGTGAATGGTACAACCACCTTGTGTTTGACCTCTGTTCACCATCAGAAGTCAAATCTGATCTTTGTCGTTTTATCCCAGGGAAAATTTCAACTTCGATCCCTGACAATGACACCAAAATGTTAACACTCAGAAATTTCTTTGGGTTGTATCAAAGAAAACCTCGAGGTAATTGTTTCAACCAAATTTATATTGTATTCTGACCTATACAACCAGAGAGGTCTCTCTCAAATGTCTAATGACTGGTAATAACTCAAGGATTCATTAATAAATGCACAGAGGTCAGATTCTGCAATAAGACATGTTTTTTTTTTGTTTTAAAAGGGTTGGTAGGACCAAAAAGGAAAAAGGTACCATTGGGAAATGGAGTCAAGGCCTGAATTTCAATGTTTTTACAGTCAACAACTGGTTGGTTTCTTTCTGCATATTTGAGGGAAAATAGGTGCTATGCTCAAAAAATAAATGATATGAAATGGGAGATGGAAAGGAGAAGAAATACCATTACGCTACAAGCATCAATCAATAGATGAATCTCCAATGTAGCTTTAGAAGAAATGACACAAAGATTAATTACTAAACAAAGCGTCAAATGCAGATGAATTCTATAAAAGTAACCATTAACACATAAGAAGAATCATCAGTGTGAAAGGAGCATCAAACATAGATGAATTTTTACCACTTACTCTCAGACAATGTTGGTAGAAAAACATAATCATGGAAATGATATACAAGAAACACATACTGAACATAAACACAATGATGAATCTCAAATTTCAGAAAAATGAAACTTTTACATTAACTTCAAAGAAATAAACAAGTCTTGATCCCCCAAGGGTCCAAACCCTCTATAATCTTGTACCATGAAATATATAGCAGTATAGGTACTTTCCATCTCACCATTTCGAACTCCAACCCCTTTCCCAAAATAGAAACAGTTACAAACAGAAAACGACACATTTTAACTGATTTCCTACTTTTTAGGAGGATAAATTATGAAAAATAGGCTTCAAAACGCCACTTGTAATTCTCAAACTTTAATAGTTGTGTAACATATGAGAACGGTTTTTGTAGGCAAGCTCGTTCTAAAGAAAAAAATTATCTCAGTTTCTTGAAATTTGTCTCCAGATGGTCGTAATACGTGTTGCAAAAAAATGTTTGAGAAAGGAAATCATGAAAACTAAAAAATAAGGCTCAAAGATTCCTTTGAATCTCCCAAAATATGAAACTTTTAAAAAATATGACAGAGGTTTTTATTATTTGGTTTGTCGTTGATAAAAAAATATTGGGGATTTTAAATATTCCTCTCTAGTTTGTCATAAAGTGATCTTGAAGTTGACCACTAAACCAGTCATTTGCACAACACACCCTGTAGCCTGTGCGCAGGAAAATCCTCTGCACGACAACATCCTCTACGCGAAAAAATACTCTTCATGATAGCATCCTCTTGGAGACAAAATCCTCTTCGTGACAACATCATCTGCGCAAAAAAATCCTATGCGCGACAACATCCTCTATGCAACAACATCCCCTACATGAAAAAATCCCCTACGCAACAACATCCTCTGTGCGACAAAATCCCCTGCAGGACAAAATCCTCTGCATAACGAACTTGCACAATGAGTATGCTTTTGAAGTTTTCAACGATACAAATGGAATGAAGTTTCATTATTGTTCCTTATCTAAACCCATGAAATGTGATGATGAACCATAATACCTTTGACATGATATTCACCCAAACCTATGACTCATTTAGGAATGCCTTGATTTTTCCAAGATCATGTCATGACTTTGAAAAATTTGGACAAACCTCTAACTCTAGTTATGAAAATCATGCTAACAGGTTTGTAGAACCAAAATACCACTTATTATTTTTCTTTAACTTCTGCTCGATCTTGACACCATATCAGTAAGCAACTCCCAATGAGGAGATGTACAGGAAATCCATATCTGTTTGAATATACCTGTGTAGGCCAATGCGATACTTCTGAACCATGTGTCGCTCAAAGTATTCAATACCTAGCTTTGTGCACAGGGTATGAAATATGTTTGTGTACTCTGACACCATCTGATCTCTCTCCCAATGCAGAGTTGTCCATATCATGTACTAGTCATCATAATTTCCAACAGGGTAGTATTACTCTTTGAGGGCATCAAAAAAACTTGACCAAGCGGGTCTAGGTGCAAAAATTGCAGACTCATCTTCGACATGTTTCTCATAGTAAGTCTCCCACCAATATATGACATGGGGAAGGGCCTTAAGGAGGGCGAAGGTGATATTTTCATATTTGGAAAAATTTTGGACAGAGAAATAACCCTCTAGGAGACTTAACCATTTTCCAAAGTGTCGATGTATATGTATCCTTCAAATAAAAGAATATCAAAGTTAACTTATACCTTAAATGGTGTCACACCTCTGAAGTGATTGTTGGTTGAAAGTGCCTCTATTATTGTTGGAAAACGTCGAAGGATCTGGGTGAAATTATCCATCATCTCGTTCCTCTATTGTGCAAGGGTTTCCTCGAGTAACAATTTGATAGGATCTCCTTCTTCGTCGCCTCTCTTGTCTTCTACCATGGGTGGCTGCTTGGGCCGGTGGGAGCGATCTTCCCCAAGATTAAGTAGTTCGAGACCCAACTCTCGGTATTTTGACCTCATCGTGGACATGCATAGAGAAACATGGACTATAACATTCAATTCAACATTGAATCACTATTAGTTCATATTTGACTTTTTTTCATAACTTTTTAGGATGGTTTCCAATTTTTCTTATTGAATATTTTGCGAAATTTATTTCTTTACAATCCTATTAATTTTAACATGTGAAGTCTTATTGAAGGCTTCACTCTTTCCAATGCATTTTTTTCATACATCCATTATATCCTAACTTTTTTGAATAAAAAAATTGTTTCTTTTCATACATCTATTATATCCTAACTTTTTTAAATAAAAAATTCGTTTATTTTCATACATCTATTATATCCTAACTTTTTTGAATCAAAAATTCATTTCTATTCACATATCTTTTATAACATAACTTTTTAGGATGGTTTGCAAAGATTCTTGATCCTCTAAGAATTACAACCACTTCCTCCACTCTCTGACAATTTTGCAACCACCACCTTCACAACAATGCCTAGCCACAACCTTCACAACACTTCAAAGCAATGCCTTCAAGGTGATCTCCTCTTATATACTCATGACCTTAAAGCCCTGGTTATTTTTCCCGTTCTCTATAAACATAACTTGTGAAATATAGTAGAGTGGCCAAGATTTAACATATAATATTTTCTACAATGGGAAGCATTTGAAAGACTGGAGAAATAAAGAACATAACTTATGAGTTTTAATCATACATTTAAGAAGCACATGTAGCATATCCACTGACATATAAATATCCAGATCAAGTAGAAACACCATTATAAGCATAATTGTTTAAGGCTTATGACCTTGACATGCACAAAAATTTGTAATGTGCATGCCCCTTTGTCTATGCTATAAATAAAAAAAAAATGGGTACAAAGAGAGATATCAACCATGCATAAAAGAGGTAGTAAATTTCCTTGACATAAATTTCCATATATTAATATTCATTGGCATAGGTTTATTTTTTTAAATCTTAAAAAAAACATTGGTTTTACATTTTAGAGAAGCAGATGAAAGTAGTGATCCATTGTAGAATTTAAGTAAAAGAGGCTTGATTTGGCTGCAATATACCTATATTCAATCCAATAAAAAAATCTCCTAGGATTCCCAATGCTCTTGGGAGCTTCTATCTCTCAACTTCAAGGGCCTTGCATATCTAGCGCTTCTCCTTGACAACTGCAAGAACTACTTATCTAGTTTCTTTTTTTCAAGGTTTTACAACATAAATATGTAGTGATCATCTCTCTCTTTATATATATATTGAATTTATGTTTATTAGTGGATAAAACCAAGGATGGGGCATTCGCCTTTGCCTTAGATGGTTAAACGATTGACTTTTCCTCCTTTACTGGGTTACCAACAGTCACTAAAAATTTCCCTACACCTAGAAGATCGAATTCTATCTTCTTTCAAACTGGAAGAAATGAGAACACAAACATGATCCCAACACCTTCAATCAAATAATATGTATTCTCTGTAGTCAAATTTCATACATTTGAAATCCCCCATGAGCTATGATTTAGATGGTTGTATCTCTTTCCAGTGTGATAGCAGTGCTTCCTTTCTATTGGTTGTGCCACTACAAGAAATGGGAAGCAAAGGGGGATCTCGGTTTTGTCGTATCTTCAGGCCATTTTCCCACGATGTCAAACTCGTGGGTGAGCTATATTTTCACTTGCAAGGGTTCATGTTAACTGGTAAATGTAATTGTATTAAACATTATTATAATGGTCAAGAGGTACGTGTTTATATTGGAATATTTGGAGGACGTATGGACATATGGATGATAAATTTAATTTTATTAAACATTATTACAGTTCTCCAGAGGGTATGTGTTGTTATATTGGAATCTTTAGAGGACGTACGGACAGATAGATGGGTGAAGTCGGCCACCAAAATTGGACTGAGCTGCAACTCCACATATCAACTAGTCATCAGATTCTTCGCCCATCACCACTGGATTGAATGGACATGGAAATAATTATAATTATATTCAAAACCAATCTTGTCGAATTTTAGGGTGCTACGACGGAAGAGAATTGGAACGAATCAATTCCCATACAGATTGATTTTTTTCCCAAGACTTTATAACTAGCACAGCCACTCAAAACTATGGCTGATGAACGTCGAAAGGCGTGGACAGAAAATGAAAAGCACAATTAGAAAATGAGCGTCTACAGCCAGCACACCCAACGTGCTAAATCTAAAGTTTAATCATTTAAACATGGCAATCATATAGTGTTACAGTAATTTCTTAATATGATTGGGTAAATGTTAAAAGGTAAACAGGTTAACGGATGCATTAAAAAATACAAGGAAGTTATGAAGAGAAAATCACATTCATTGATTCGGGAGGACGACTAAGAATATACCAGCATCTTCAATTGTTAGCCATCAGATTAGAATTTTAGATTAAAAGGTGATTAATTGTACTCATTGTTAATAGGTGTACGCCTTTCGACGTAATAAATGAGTTTCTCAATGCTCTCTTCCGCTGTCATCATGGTGTGATTTCTATAACTACAATTTCCGTCAGTTCACATGCAACTACTATAAAAGGGACATGTTATAGGTGGCATCCTATGCCTTGACAAGTTTTAGTTTGATGATTATTTTAATATATTTTGTTTCTACCTAGCACAAGAATGGTCGAATAGTAATAAGTGTAGAATATTGAAATCAACAACGGTCCATATACCAAAAAACAATTAATGACTCTAGTCATTGCATCTAGAATTCAATTCTAATTCATTTTAATACACTTACTAAAAGGGAATGCATGCTTCTGAGCTGTCACAAAGTTGATTGTCCTTGCCAGCCTTGGACTAGACTAGTGATCCTTGAACTGAATGGTATTACTCAGCCTTGACCATATTGATAGGAAAACTTGTAACTCTATTACTACTCGATAGACAGTTGCTCATATTGAGAAATTGGATGGATGAAGACCCGCTCAGTACTAAGATGATGAAGACTACCTTGCAGGTATCTCAACACATGCTTCACAACAATCTAGTGTGTCTATCTCGACTGAGTCATAAACTAGCTAAATGAACTCATTGGATAGAAAATATCTGGTCTGGTGTTAACCATATACATCAATGATCTAATCAACTATCTGTATAGAATTGGATCAATCTAGTTGGAATTAGAAGAAGACACACTTAGTTTCTTCATATTTGTCACCATTGGTGTAGCCACAGGCTTATAGTTCAACATCTCAAACTTCTTCAATATCTCAACTGTGTACTTCCCCTGACTCAGGGAGATCTCATCAGTTTTATGCCACACCTCTAGTCCCGATAAGTAGTGCATCATACCAATTTCCTTCATCTCAAAATCAGAGACCAAAACATACTTGCATTTAGAAATAAGGCTCTCTGTATCGGTGAGGAATAAATCATCAACATAAGGACCAAAAATCAGGGAGTCTTTATTAACAATTTTTTAGTATAGGTTGGGATCAACAACACTTTTGCAGAAGCCCAAACTCATAATGTTTCCATCAATCCTCACATACCAAGTTAGTGGTTCGTGCTTGAGTCCATACAAGGCCTTCTTCAACCTACACACATGAGACTCCTTCTAATGCATCACAAAAACATCTGGCTTCTCAATGAATACTTCTTCCTTAATCTCTCTATTAAGAAGGGTTGTATTCACATCCATTTGATGTAGTCTCCAAACCATGGATTCTGTAAGGGAAATAATTGTCTGAATAGAACTGTATTGAGAAATAGGAGAAAATGTTTCCCTATAATCTATTCCCTCCACCTAAGAAAAGCCTCTAACAACAAATATCATTTTGTGCTTCTCGATGCTTCTGTGAATTGTGTGTTTAATCTTATAGATCCACTTGGAAGTCACTACAGACTTCCCCTCGGGTCTTGGAACAATATCCCACACATCATTCTTCATGATGGATTGATACTCCTCCATCATGGAATCTACCCATATTGGCTGAATAGATGCCTTCTCAAAACATGAAGGCTCAGAATCAATGATGTAGCTCATAGTTGCAACATAGCATGAATATCTCTGATGTCTCTTGCTCTCTCAGAAGGTACCACGAGGAGCTACATGTCCTTCTACCTCCTACAGAGTCTAACGAGCCCATGCAGGTCTCTTCTGACCTACTGCAATATTTTCGGTAACATCGATTGGAGCTACGGGATCAACGAGATCAATTGGATCAATAGGCTCAACTGTCTCCCTCTAAACTACTGGAGGGTGAGGGGGACAAGGCACCATCTCTTCTTGTCTCTCACATTCAATCTCCATGTGAGATCCTCTAGATATCCCGAAGGCCACCTCCTCCTCAAGGTTAGCATCTCTACTCACCTCAATCTATCTTTGACCAGAGATGTAGATTCAGTATGCCTTCGAAGACTCACTGTACCCCACAAATGTACCCTTTCTTCCTAAAGGGTATAACTTGGTCCTTTTCTCCTTGGGTACATGAATCTATACTTGACAACCAAATATCTTGAAGTGTCGGACCTCAAGCTTCACTCATGAACTGTGTCCATACCAGACATCTTGTTGTTCGTGGAACACATGTTTAAGACATATTGAGGTTTCCTCATGGAACCAATGTCTAAGACATATCGAGGTTCCCTCATGGAACCAATGTCTCACAAGACATATTGAGGTATCCTCATGAAACTAATGTCTTGTTTCCTTCATATAACCATATGAGGCTCATCAATATGAAGTATACATCCCCCCCTACTATTCCATACATGACCCTCCAGGGAGAACGTCTTATGATGCTGCCTCAAACATCTCTACAAGTTCTCTTAAAAGCTCTTCTTTTTTAGAATTGAACTAGACTCCCAATAGAATCCCAACTGCATAATCCATTGCAGTATCAAACAAAACCAACAAGCTTCTAACAATACTGGGTACATCTAGGGTATGGCCAAGTATAGCAGACCAACCTTTTGAAAAAGGTGGAAAATGCCTTCAAAATTGCCAACGACTACTCTACCATGCCTGTGTATGTACTATGAATAAGCTCAATCAACTAAGGAATGGAAGTTTCTTTCACCATCTTGGCTCTACTTTTAAGCACGGTAGACAGAGGAAATAATTCCTTTAGGACGACCTTAATGGCTGGAGAATGCATATCCTCTTGAAACAGTTTCAACAATCCATTTGTAATTCCTTTTCTTGATCCAATTTCTCCGGCAGAATTTCTATCGTTTGCCAATTTTCAATTGTTGAAGTGGCCGCTCTATTATGGCTCCTCTCGATGGAATTCTTCACGAGTTAACTACCAGGACAAGTTTCTCTTATTTTTTCACTCACGTGGCTATGGCCAGTTATCAATGTATAGCAATTTTCAGTTCTGTATTGAAAGAGGTTTATGGGAAATTCTTCAACAACAGTCTTTGGAATCCAATCGTAATGTCAACAATGTGACACCTTCATGAATATGGATTATGACCAGCGAAATCTTCCATTAGCTTTCCAATGGTGGCTTGATTCGATCACTTGACAACTAGGATTTGAGTCTTCACATCCACGCCATGGGAAAGAGAAACTATCCTATGAACCACACGATTATCTACACGACATGAGTCTTAGATAGTAGGCCTACATCTAGAGCCCACTCGATCACCTCCTCACTGCTCGTAGGCTATATACAACACATACACTACTATATGCACCTCATTGGTAGGTCCGACGATGTGAAACAAATTTTTTAACATGGATTCAATGCTTTGCTACCTGAACATGAACATATCATATAACTAGAACCACACCCACTCACACTATTGTTTTTTGGTGGACTAGGTTGTAGCCGCCACAATGTGCATTCTATTTAATTTGAGCAATCTCCTGTGAACATCTATTGATATTTCACTCAACGATGATATTAGGTGTCCAATTTCACTCCAATATGTTGGACGTCATTCTTGTTGAATTTTACTACAATTCTTACAATTCTTCTCTGTACATAATTGATGGACAAGCACACTCCTGGGCCCTCTTGTCAGGGAGTCAAGTCCAGTCATGCTCTTATATCACGTTGATTTTTCTATATGAGATAATATGTGATATTGATGTATTATTACAATGATGATTGTTCCATATATAGAGAACATATGGTGACCATCCATGAAGGGATGCATCCCTTGGATAATCAATAACTATTTATTATTATTATCATTTACTTATTATATATATTATTTAATAATCAATAATTATATTATTAATTATTAATCTAGGAGAATGTCTTCCCATTGTTGTCAAAACATCAACGCCAATATCACCATAGTTTTGTTGAGTTAAAAGGTTGGGAAGTTTGGTACTGTGACAAATATTTTGAAATTGAGATCTAATGTGGGTATAAGCTAGACAATCTAAGAGAAAGTTATTTTCATCTTCAACCTTCTTAGTGTCACAAAGCTTACACACTCTTTCATCCCATGACGTTTTAGGTATTGACCAATGCCTAATTTCACTATGGAGCTCCTGAGAATTTGTTCTTATCTTACCAATGCTTATTTTTTTCTTTACACTTGTCAAAACAGAAAGATAATTTTGATCTTCTAGATTAGGGTTGATTACATCCTTATAATACCTTAATTTTTTTCCCTCTAACTCTTATCACACCACATTTTCTCCTTAAATTTTGATTTGATGATATTTTTAATAGTATCCTTACTCTACAAAATGGTGTCCTCCATGATTCCCCAATAGCTTAGCCAAGACTGGGCATGTTTATTCCATCCTCGCTTGAATCGATGGTGGTTACGACTAGATTTTGAAGAAATTTTAGGAAGCCTCTTGTCTTCCATGTTCTTTAACTTGTTCTTATACATTAGATATCTAGTCATAGTTGTGCTCTCAATGGGGGAAGGCTTGCATCTAAGAGGAGGATGGGATAGGGTGTATTTCCTTTAATTTTGAGATTATAGGTTATAAAATTATTTTGTATTTTCTCTATCTTTCTCCAAGATTCGTGAGAGATACGACATGCCCAGACTTCACATGCATAAATAATAAAAAGTGTAACTAGAGTCTCAAAGAGGAGTTTCTTCTTATCCCATATCCAAAGATCAGCTCATTTACAATTGTTTTTAGGTCCATAATAAGCTTTCCATCACCCAATAATCCTTTTCTCAGTGCTATAATTCTAGTTGATCTTGTGGTGAATATCGATTCCAAGATATTTGTATGAAGTCACTTCCTCCAAGTTATTGTTATCATTTATGAAGGTATCATAAGTGATCTTATTGGATTTAATGATCATAACCTTAGTCTTGTTAGTATTAGCAGTCATACCCATATTGGAGAAAAAATCCTTGAGGATTCTTAGTTGGTTTTCAAGATCGTGGGGACTCCTTGCCATACGAACAATATCATCGCCATAAAGAAGAAGATTGATGACTGTACCAGTGAGAGTAGGGCCGACACAACCTACTTCTTCCAGACAATCTTCTAACTTGTCAATGTATATGCCAAAAAGGGTAGGGGACAAGGGACAACCTTGCTTGACTCCAACATTGTAGTTAATCTCTTTCGACCAACCCTTAGTGTTCTTAAACTTGGCAATAAAGTTCTCATACAACCTTATTGCAACAACCCTCAACTCAAAAGGCAGTTTTATCTCTTCCAATATATTCCAAAGGTTTTTTCTCAAAACCGTGTCAAAAGATTTTCTAAAGTCAACAAAAAAAAATATATTGGTTTTAGTAATGTGGTACTCTTCTGTAATGATCCTAAATGTAACAAGATGGTCCACAATTGAATGCTACCTGCTAAACCCAATCTGACCTTTAACTCTTTTACTGTGACTTTCTAGTCAAAGGATAATCTTCTTTTCCAAAATAATTCCATCAAGGCTAGATAAAATCGGGCTAATCATAATGGTCCTATAATTAGAGGGAATGTTTCTATCCTCATTTTTAAAAATAGGAACAATGAGGCTTTGCATCCAAGGTTTAGGGAAGCCCTGCTTGACTGTGCAATTAAAGATCTTGTGTATGTGATGGATGAGAATAGGCCTTCCACTTTTAAAAATTGCAGCTTGGTAGCCTTCAATGTCCTTAGCTTTTCCATTTGCAAGCCGCTTAACCCCAAATTCTATGTCATCCAAAGAAAAAACTTCATCCTCTGCAGGGATAGTATGAATGGTGTCCATGGGATTAGGGAACTTGTAAATACTTTTAAGGTAGGAATTCCAGTCCCTTAAGGGAATAATGTTATTTTATTTAGTATCATGGAAAAGAATTTGCCTCTAGAACTTCTTAGGATCCAACTTAGATAGTTGTGAAAACTACTCTTTCCTTTTATTGATATAGTACCTTTTTTTCCTTTTAATTAGGGATTTGTACGTATTGATCTTAACTAGTTTTAAGGACTCATTAGAAGCATCCATAATGTTTTTCTAGCAATTTTGCATTCTTTATCATACCAAGGGGTGGTCATTCTATCATTCTTTTTATAAGACACCTCGAAAGAGAACTTGTTAATAGAAGTGGAAAGGGTGGTTGTAAACTTATGATAGAGGTCTTCAATGTTGTCCTTATAAGTTAGGAGATGTAATTCACTATTTAAATCTTTTAAGAAAAGGTCAAGTATACTTTTGTCAAAGTGCGGTTTCCTTTGATTATCAAAATTCTCTTCAATGGCGCTTTAGGGTTGAAGGTCTATGATCAGAGTCAGGTTCATGGTCATTCAAAAGGTCAAAAGTTACTATTTGGTTGGAAACACGGATATCATATATCACATAATCTATGACACTACTACCTATCCCATGAATACAAGTCATATGGTTGGAGTTTTGCCACTTCATTACTCCATTGCAAATTATTAGGTCTTGAGAGATTAACCAACTCAGTACCAAACAAATTCTCAATTAGGTCTTCAAAGTTTCTTTTGTAGCTACTAGATAAAACAAGGTTCTCATTTAGCCATAAAAGATTATGGTTAGAAAGACAAGCCAACCAAAAAATAGAGTTTTTTAAAGTTATTTTACAATGGAGTTCTTCAATCCTTTAAATGGGTTTTTTCACATGCAAATACCATGGGTTACCCAATATAGTGGGTCCTTAAATGACTAAAGGTACACCCAACAATGGTCAAGTAAAGATTAATCCAACATTCTATTCCATCAACAATCACAAATCAATCACAAAATGCAAAAAAAGATCTTTACCCTCAAAACCCTTTATTAGAAAAACCAACTTTCAAATATATAATTTCATTCACCTTAATGTTGAAAACATTTTACAATAGAGTTTTTCAAACCTTTAAATAAACTTCAAGATTAATCCAACAAACATACACTCAATCACATATATAAAAACTTCAGATAACCCCTCACAACCAGCAATTGCCAATCTCATGCCTTCCCTTAGAGTTAATCTCCATGGGTCGGCAAAAAGGGTATTGGAGCAACTTCGTACTTCAAAGAACACAACTCTTTTTGTGATTCTGAAAATGGGTATTATACGCAGGCACACTGTCAGAACACAGATACGCAGGCAGACTTTTGTCCATATTATACAGATATTTGTCCATATTATACAGATACGCAGGCAGAACACAGAGCTCGTGGGGATCATATAATTATTATAGTGAAAACAGCTTCTGTTCTGCTCCATACAGAGATCGAAAAACTACTCACAGTCACGGGTGCACACTGTTGTACACTGTCATTTTAAGACTTTTCTTCATATTAGAGAGATACACAGGCAGAACACAGAGCTCGATATAATGATTACAGTGAACAACAGCTTCTGTTCTGCTCCATACCGAGATCAAAACAGCTTCTGTTCTGCTCCATACAGTGATCGAAAAAGTACTCACAGTCACGGGTGCACACTGTCATTTTATGACTTTTGTGGATGAGTATGAGGCTAGGGCTTCATCCCATGGAATGACAAAATGGCAAAAAAACATTATTAAAAAATTTACAGCATATGTTTTTCTGTGCTCAGCAATAAATATAAATATGGATATCAGTAAATCTTGATTAGAATTGAACTTGAAATCTCCTTTACATAATTTTTTTTCATTTACATTGCTCTCTTCCCTATGCATTTATTATCGCTACCCTATACACCTAGATTATATTACAAATTACTGAGTTTGATAATTGAGATTTAATAAAAGTGTAACAGTAATTTTTAAAACTTTAACGTTGTTTAAACTGTATATTTTTTTTTGTTATCAAAATTGTTATTTCAATAATATATTTCAAAATTTAATATATTCTTTTAAGAATTCATTCATCTTAACAATCTTTCAACGTTCAACATCACCAACGACTATTTAACTCTGTGCTAATTTAGATAGAATTAGAAATTCCATATTTTATTGCATAATTATTATAATGTATATGCGAAATGTAGTTGGAATGATTTTCAAAATAAAATTCACCCAAATTTTTACCAAATTTATTAGATTTGAGATTTATAGTGGAAGAGAGGCTGAATAGTATTTATAACGGATTTATATCGAAGGATATTCACAGGATAGATTGTAAAGTGGGCCGTCTCAGAATGTATGAGAATTACAACTTTGGATTCCATCAATATTGCTGAATCATGTCATGTGTCCAGAAATTACGGTTTTTATAGTGTAAGAAAGCAATATCATGGTAATAATTCTTCACGGATTCTGAAGCAGCCGCCTTGTTTTATTGTGTGGTGTGGGTTTATATTTTGGCACGAAGTATTTATTGTTAAATTTTAAAACTCACATTTTGGCACGAATTCTCAAACTCACATTTATAGAAGTCGCACTTTGTTTGAACCATGAAAATTAGTTAGAATTCTCAAATTCACATGTATAGAAATTCGAATCTTTATAATTAATAGAGGTTTTGGTTAGCTGTTCTATGATATGTAGGTGGGGGGCGGGGTATTAATAGAAAAATTTTGGGGGGAATTTTTATTAAAGTTTTTTTATTAATGCCCCCCACCCACATATGTGGGTGTGGATGGGGCGCATTAATAGAAAAACTTTTATTAAAGTTTTTCTATTTTTCGTTGTTTACACTAGGATTATATGGAAATAATCACTAAAATCTACCAATCCAACAATTCTTCAAAAAAAATATCATCATTTTTTAAAACCTTTAACCTATTAAAACAAATCTGAAGCAAAACTCTTTATATATTACATATAAATGATTAGAACAACATTCATTGTAAAGTTTTACTTTAAAATTACAATGTAAATCTTAATTGTCCTAATTTTCATTTTCAAACTTTCCAACATCACATCAAAATAAACATTTTAAAAGCTTATAAATACCCTTATTCTGCACCCATTTCTTTTCACACATTGCATCTGAACATCGATCATAAAACTTAGGGAAGAAAAAATCTATATATATGCAATGTACCCACCCATGATAGATATACATGTTCAAACTACACCACAAGGCACCATGCAAAGAATGTACCTTTCATGCAAAACTTGGAATAAATATCGTTGTGATGAGCCATATTGTTATGTTCCTCAAATGATGTGTCCATAGTCTTTAGAGGTTGCTTGTAATGAGTATTTGTGTCATTAATATGAACGTTAACTTTTTTTTGCTTTAGTTTCGGATAGTTTTGACAATGTTATGTTTAAATTTATCTAAAAGTTATATTATATCAGTGTAAACTTATTTTAAATCTAGATTTATGGAAAAGAGTTTTAATGTGTTAGTGTAAATTTATTTTAAATCCAAATTTATGAAGAAGAATTGTGTTATATTGTATTGTTTTTTTAATTAAATTAACTTTATTTTTATTATTATTTTTATTATTTTTTAATTAAACAAATTTTAACTTTTTTAACATTTCCCAATACCTCAATATCTCCTCCATATTAAAATGTTTATTAGATTTATATTTGGTTATGATTGTCTTGATGAATTATATCTTATAAATTAGACATTTACTAGATTTATATTTAGATTTTAATTTTTTTACTACATGGTAAATTTGCATGAGTTTGAATAATATTTGCTTTTATATTTGGATTAAAAAATGATATTTTTAATTAAGTTTTTTCAACACTTCTCAAAAAATATTATTCAAAATTACTTTTCATAAATTAAAAATAACATTTATTTTTATATATTGTGATTTTTTAAACCTTTCTTTTAAATATTTATAAAATACACATTTTAAATGTTTAATCATTGTTTTGTGACATTGATAATGTCTCTTCATGATAATTATATCATTTCTTTGTGACATTAATAATGTCTCTTCATGATAACTATACGAGACATTTTGGGATGTCATTTGTTTTTTTTTTTATTTCCCACATTTTATAATATCTATGTTTTGTGTTTTTTTTTTAATTATCAACATAAATTTATTTTTTATGTTTCCAGTATGTATTTTTTTCCAGAACCATGACACTTTGTGCCTTTTAAAAAAATAAAAAATAATGTCCCAAATCTCTCTTTTTTTAATATTGTTGTTATTTTTTAATTTTTTCTCCTCATTTCCTTCTCTCTTATTTTTGACACACATACATATGTATTAAAATCCCCAAAACTAACATCCTCAATTCTTTAAAAGACAAATTGACGCACACCTCTTCTTCCCCTCCAAAGGGTTGGCTCGACCTCCCGGTCTTGGATCATTGAATTCATTGAGTCAGAATAACTCCTTGGGTCTCCACAAGCACCCGCAATGAATCTACCCACACACACTCATGTTTCTTCCACAAGCAACCATGGCTATGACCGTGGGTTTACCTCTTTGCGGCTCGGACTTTGGGGATATCCCAAATCCTTACCTCAACCTTTCCCGAAATGATTTTTCTCCGAGGTTCCAAAATCCTGCCACACGTCTCCTTGGATTTGCTAGCCCCACTATGGTTCGGACTTCTTAAATTCGTGAAGTTCTAGGCCTTCTACCCACAACCTCTGATCCTTTGATTCTCGAACCCATAAATCCATTTCCACATGCTCTCCTGCGATCAACGATTAAGATTGAATCGCAACTTCAGACTTCGCGACCTCTGCTTTCGTCGAGTCCTTGAACTTGTCAAACTTCGAGGGACCAAAATGCTCCACGGCTATGTTTCGCATAGCTTCACCAGATCCACCGGTCTAGAATTGTTCGCCTTATTTCAAGGACAAATCTATCGTTCACTAACTCTCAGTGAAGATTCTAGGGGCTTCTTTCCTTGAAGAATTCTGTTGCTCTTCCTCCTAAGCTTCCCCTTTTCGATTTGTTTCTTTGAACAATCTCTTTGACACTTGGTTGAATTCTTGGTCCGTGCACGCCTTGCAACAGACTTTCATCCACCACTCGGCTCCTCCTTGTGGATGGATTCACTCTCCTTGCAACTATTATCCAACCGCTTTTGTCTCCCGTGACTGAAATCACGCTATTCCTCCTGAGATTTCGAGTCTAAAAACTCTGTCACACACTCCTTGCAGACGTCGGTGCACTCCTTGCATACATATAAGTTTCACTCTCTTTTTCGAGCTTTTGAGTCTGGGATAGACTCAGTCATGCACTCCTTGCGGACGTTATGCACACCTTGCACTCACTCACTGAAGAGAAATGATTTAAACTTATCTACTCCTCACAATGACTCGTACATTCAACAAAGAAAATGTAGTCATGGAATCAAGAATAGAAATAACAGAGCACTGATAAATATCAGAAGCTTTACCATTCATTTAGATAGACACATAACACCACACATTTGGGACAATATATCTCTATTATATTCATTCAACTGAAACTTACATACATTCACACAATGTTTCTTTGTATCCCCCAACTCTTGGCTTACAATGGAAATCTACACACGAGATTCAACAACCTCTCTTCGGAAATAATATAATGCTTTATACAATGGGAATCTCTTGAGTTATTTCCTCCAACTACTCTATGTTGTCTTAATGGAATTGAATGTTATCAACTACTTAACACTTATTACAATAAATACCAAGTCAGACAGATGAGAGCACAAGCTCCAAATCTGTACTGCGATCCGATTCATAAAAATAAATACATTCCCCCATCAATCTTTCGTGATGGTTTAGCCTATGATCATTAAATACGTTCATAACTCAAAAAATCTTTGTCAGATATCACATTAATACATTGATCGTTTGAAATTCAAAATATTTCAAAATGTGCGCTAGTGCACCCAACTATCTTCCATGCTTGAGCTTTGCTCGAGATGCTCCTTCATCATACTCCATTGGCTGAAAAATTCATG
>JASDQU010500788.1:98508-115295 GCA_032191745.1 Picea mariana | reverse complement strand
CACTGGTTTAATTTGTTTATGTTGTTGTTTATGTTCCCTAAGGGTTAGGTATTCAAGGGTTCTACAGACAAGGGTTTTCCCTGTGCTATAGCTCTCTGATATACGTGCGGGGTCCAACAGTAGTAATCGGCCCAATATCTCAGGGCACTAACTAAAGAGGATAGACCATACCCTTAGCCATACTACCCGACTACCCAGGTACTAGAGAGTATCTACCTGAGTGTTGTTCTTGGTGACACTATAGCAGTCCAGTGGCCGATAGGTTTATCTAAAGAGGGATTCAGGAAATCTAGGCCGATTCATACACAGGTGTTGTCTGATGCACTACCACTCGAAGGGGTACCAACAGGGGTTACAAGGGTGGCCAACAGATGTGCGCTTAAGAACCACTTGTATTTCCTATGTGTATGAATCCCTCAACCGCAGGTTTATGTGCGTAACGACAAATCTCTGTGGCTTAAAGACGCCGGAATACGTCTCTACCCTGAAAAAAAAAAAATTACCCACAATTTCTGCCAAGGAAAGTGCTCTGATACCACTTGCAAGATACCAGATATATAAAATATGCAGAACATAAATAAAATGCTAGAAATGGCAGAATAACAGTAAAATATCCAGCATAATCTTCACAATACACATAAATGATATACAAAATAGCAATAGAAAAGAACTTTGATTCAGAAAGCAATGTTCATAGGCCTCTTCGAGGGGGCAACCTCCAGTTGAGCAGCGCTCTGTTACAATAATCTCCAAGCTAGGGTTTTCATACCCTCGACCCTTATTTATACTAAATATATCTATTAAAAGAAGCATCTAGAGGAAGATCCTTCTAGAAGTGGAAGCTTCTATTAGGTCTTCTTACATCTGCCTTATTCTATTTTATTGAAAGGCCTTATTAATATTGACCTTTATTACATCTGAATACATTGATCTACCTATGTGCGGGTTAGGACATTAACAGAAGTTGTCATGGGTTATATGTAGTTTTTACAGGCTAGCCAAGTCCTTTGTTTTCACAGGGAAAAACCATGAGCAAAATGCAACATTTAGAGCCGTCCATTTTGAGCTTGAAATACAAGCAGGCAGGCTCGATTTTCAACAGCAGATATCCTATGTACAGTTCAAATCAACCGTTAGATCGAGCAAATAATAAGCCGTGACCGCCCGATCTCATTGAAGAGATATCGACGATAGGGAAGCATTGTAGGGATCAAAAAGAAAATTAAATTTCCTGCAAGTTTTGAGCCTGCAATTGCTCACGATCATTGATCTTTCTATGATCCAAAAATGGATCCCGGAACCAAAATGGGGTCCAGGAAGGCCTTAAAATAAAAGTTCTAAGAATTTCTTCAAAACGAACATGTGCATAGGTCTCATCAATACAAACCCAATGCAACTTGAATGGGATCAAACGGAAACTATATGCGAAAGATATCGAGATCTTTTCGTTTCACCAAACAAGAAAAAAAATGTAGACTATACAGTGTGTATAGTGTTGACGTGGCAGCTAACCATACATTCTGTACGGTCATACAGGTGACATGGCAGTGGTGCATTGGTATGCTGACTAGACATGACAACTAACAGGTGGACGAGTTAGATTGTGACACGTGGCACGGGCTAATGTGGCAAGGTCCGTACAGTCGTACGACACGTGGTAGTTGACTGACGTGGAAGGTATAGTGGATGCTGACTAGGAAGACACATAGGTAGACAGGTGGTCGAATCCTATTTTGACACGTCGAATTTATTTGGGTGAATAGTATGGTACCACGTGGGATAGTCATGGTCTACCACGTGGCACCCCTCCATTGGTTAGCAGTTGGAAAATATTTGTATAGACTCCACGAGAGTTGAACCCGTGACCTCTGGTCTGGGTGAGGAACTTGGCAAGGTTGGGATACCAACCCGCCCATGATGTGGCCTAACAACCATGGTCACATTATTTTATTTGAATTGGATGCAGGTTCAATTCGGTGGAGTAAAGGGATGGGGTCTAGCCCTAGCCCCCAACATGCTCACATACGACCGTTACCACATGTCCATACTCGTAAACATTTGGAACGGATTGCTTTGGAGTGTAGCCCCAATGTGGTCCCATGTGAATTTGCCATATGACTCGGACCTCAAAACTGTTCACTTGGATTATGGGTTAGTGTCGATCGATCGAGCTAGCCCGACAACCAGGGCGTGTAACCAAGGGATATATGACCGGGGGCTAAAACCATTTGGGAGTGTAGAGATTGAGGCGCAGACACATGGCCACATCACATTACCAGGGGTCAGCAAATAAGGTGGTCAGTGCACTAGCACCAGACCAGGGCCACATGGAGGGTGCCCAGGTGACCAAGAGCCCGAGGATCAGGGGTTGCGCCCTATATTTTTCCAATAAGTGGGTTTAAAACTATAATATAATATTTTTAATGGATTTTTCAGCAGTTTTGAGAGATTTTGGCCAATATTGGGGGATCTAGAGCCCTTTTTTAGGTCAGATCTTAGGGGGAAGTTGGAAGTTTGTTGCCAAATTCAAGCCTATATAAGCAAGAGGTTCTTGGCATCCTTAAGGGAGGTTCATAGTAGGAAAATGTTGAACAATTGAAAATCCAAAGCCTTTTTTATGCAGGGAAGCCATTGAGGAGAGCAACTTTCTAGGCCATTTCTAGGAGCTTCGTTCATCTGTTTTCAGTGTCGTTGGTTTTGATGGGTTATTGAGATCTAGAAGAACATAGCCAGATCATTTTTTCAATCCATTGGCACTTTTATGATGTAATTTTGAATTTTTGAAGAGAAATAAGAAAGCCTCACCTACTGAGACAAAGGCCCAAAGACATAGGTTATATTGTCGAACTTCATTATCAACTTTGTTGTCTATGGTTTGTTGTTTCTTTATGCTTATTTCCATATCTTTATATTTTATTATCATGGATGCAACATATTTTCATTAATTATTCCTCTTTCATTAATTTCCTAAATCGTTAATGAACTCATGCTTTAAAAACTCAACCATAGTCATTAAAAGATCTTTCCGGATCAAGTCGTATTAGAGCTAGTTGACGGTTTTTTATTTTGCATGATTACCAGAGAAAATTTGAATCGTGGTAAAGGCGAGCTTGTTGAAGAGGATCCTGAGATTGGATCGAGAAAGAGAACTTCTCAAAGTGAGAAGATGGCATCGGAAGAGGGACTTTCTCATGAGGAGAAAGAGTTTCGAAAGACTTTCTTCGCCATGCCGGAGATGATGAAGGTCCTGTATGAGGATTACTTGGAATGAAAGAGACCGATTCTAGGTGAATCTTCAAAGGTCAAAAATGAACAAGGAGAGGATCCTCCTCAAAATATTCCTTCACCTCCTTCTTCTCCATCAACTTATTCTTCTTCAAGTTCAAGTTCCAAATCCACCACAAGAAAACATTCCCATAAACATAAAAATGATATGCCTTTACTTAAGCTTGATGTGAAATTTGAATTACCTATGTATGATGGTGAAGTTAATGTAGAGAGGCTTGATAACTGGGTCAGACAGATGGAGGTTTATTGTAGTGTGAAACAAATAAAGAATGAGACAACTTGAATCAATTTGGCATCACTTAGACTTGTAGGCACAACACTCATCTGGTGGCAAAGCAAGTTGCAAAATGGCACACAACAAGTGGGTAATGTATTTCCATCATGGAAATTTTTTGTTTCTACACTTAGAAAGAAATTCTATCCTTTGGGTTATAAATAAAAGGCCTTAATTGAATGGCAAGGTATTAAACTAAGAAAGGGACAAATAGTGCAAGAATACAAAAATGGATTTCATAAAATGGCATTGATGTTAGATATTCATTTACATACCCAAGAAAATCTTATGAAATATATAGGAAGTTTACCTGCACATATTCGAAACATTGTATTTATGTTTGGACCTAATAATCTTGATGAGGTTTATGTTCAAGCAACATACATTGAGGCAGGGAAAACAAGAGTTGGTGTATCAGGGGAATCGTCTTCAAAGAAAGGGGACAAAAGGAAGTGGAATGGCAAGAAAGAAAATTCAATGGCAAGAAAGGAAGAGAAGCTCTCTTGCAAGCATTGCAAGAAAGAAGGGAATGATGAGGACTGTTGTTGGAAATTGTATCCCAAGAAGAGACCGAAGTGGTTCAAAGAAAGGAAAGGGAGGAAAACAGTTGCAGCAACAACACGACCAACAGACTTGGGATCAGATTTGGGTGATGAATCTAAAATATCAACGGTTGGTTTGACAGGTAAAATTGGTGATGGATTTGATTCTAGAAGTAAATTGTTTCACATAAGGGTCATAATGAGGCATACTAAGGTCGACACATTGATAGATAGTGGATCTCAATCCAACTTGATTTCAGAGGAAGTGGTTAAACAATTGGGATTAAACACTCAAATGCATCATAAACTTTACTCACTTAAATGGATAAGCAACAATCATGAATTGCACATAAAAAAGAAATGCACATTAAAGTTTGCAATTTGATCTAAGTTTGCGGATGAGGTAACATGTGATGTGATGCCACTAAATGAATGTGGAATGGTCTTAGGCGGTCCTTATTTGTATGATCGCAAAGAAATCTTCTACAGGGAACAAAATCAATATCACTTAACCAAAGCAGGAAAAGAATATGTTGTACATGCTCATCACTTAAAAGCAAATCGATATATTCAAACAATGGAACAATTAAGAAAGGCGGATCATGCAAGAAACACACCTATAATTGTCCCAAATCAAGTAATTGATATTAAGCAAGAACATGAGATGATTGTAGAATGGAAATTAAATCATACTTTGCTTCAAGAGAAGCTAATGTCGTGCAAGTATTACAAACATATTAGCTCATTTGCAGTCATATTTCTGATGTTATAATTAGTAATGTTATCAACATGGATGATAGTGGCTTTAGTAAGATGTGACAGGGTACAAGTGGCTAATAATATGTTGTCAGTTATCATGGTTATTTTACAGTTGATCTTGATGAGACAGGTGCACAGGACAGAGTTTAAAGATAGAGAACAAGTGGGGTGTCCTATCACGCACTTGATGACTAGTTAGTATCCTTTTGGAGGACCAAAAGTTCTTAGTTGGGAGGATTGATCCAAAAATGGATCCCATAACCAAAATGGGGTCCTAGAAGGCCTAAAACTCAAAGTGCTCAGAATTGCTTCAAAACAAACATGTGCGTAGGCCTTATTGATAAAAACCCAACGCAACTTGAATGGGCTCAAATGGACATCATATGCGAAAGATATCACAATCTGTTCGTTTCTCCAAACAGGCAAAAAAAAATGTTGATTGTACAGTTCGTACAATGATGATGTGGAATTTTACTGTACATTCCATAAGGTTGTACAGGTGATGTGGAAATGGTGCATTGGCATGCTTACCAGACATGACCACTGACAGGTGGATGAGTCATATTGTGACATGTGGCACGGCCTGACGTGGCAAGGTCCGTATAGTCGTACTACACATGGCAGCTGACTGATGTGGAAGGTATAGTGGATGATGATTAGGAATACATGTAGGAAGATAGGTGGTTGAATCCTAGTTTGACATGTGGCATTTATGTGGGTGAATAGTATGGTGCCACATGGCACCCCTCCATTGGTTAGCAGTTGGGAATAAATTGTATAGACTCCATGGGAGTTGAACCCGTGACCTACGGTCTGGGTAAGTGACTTGGAAAGGTCGGGCTACCAGCCCACCCACGATGTGACTTAACAACCATGGTCACATTGTTTTATTTGAATTGGATGCGGAATCAATTCGATGGAGTAAAGGGCTGGGGTCTAGCCCCAGCCCCCGACGCGCTCAAATACGACCGTTACCACATGTCCATACTTGTAAATGGTTGGCACGAATTTCTTTGGAGTGTAGCCCCGACGCAGTCCCATGTGAATTCGCCATATGACTCAGACCTAAAAATTGTTCACGTGGATTATGGGTTAGCATCGATCGATCGGGCTAGCCCGTCGACCAAGGTGTGTAACCAAGGGCTATACGACCAGGGGATAAAACCATTTGGGCGCATGGAGCTTAAGGCGTGGACACATGGCCACAGCACATGACCAGCGGTCAGCAAATAAGGGGGCCAGCACACTAGCACCAGAATAGGGCCACATGGATGGTGCCCAGGTGACCAAGAGCCCGAGGATCGAGGGCTACGCCTGACATTTTTCCAATAAGTGGGTTTTAAACTATAATATAAGATTTTTAATGGATTTTTCAACAGTTTTGAGAGATTTTGGCCAATATTGGGGGATTTGGAACCCTTTTTTACGTCAAATATTGGGGGAAAGTTTGGATTTTGTTGTCAAATTCAAGCCTATATAAACTAGAGTTTCTTGGAAGCCTTACGGGAGGTTAAAAGAAGGAAAATGATGAATAATTGAAAAGACAAAGCCATTTTTATGTAGGGAAGCCATTGAGGAGAGAAAGTTTGTGGGCCATTTCTGGGAGCTTCGTTCATTCATTTTCAGTGTCATCCATTTTTATGGGTTCTTAAGATCTAGCAGAACACAACCAGATCATTTTTGTAATCCATTGGCACTTTTATGATGTACTTTTGAATATTTGAAGAGAAATAAGAAATCCTCACCCACTGAGACAAATGCCCGGAGACGTAGGCGATTTTTCCAAAATTCGTTATCAACTTTGTTGTTTATGGTTTGTTGTTTCTTTATTCTTATTTCCAAATATCTATATTTTATTATGGCTGCAACATATATTCATTAATTCTTCCTCTTTCATTAATTTCCTAAATGGTTAATGAACTCATGCTTTAAAAACTCAACCATAGTCATTAAAAGATCTTTTCAGATCATGCTAGATCAACAGATCAATGGTGCATATCGATACTGATACGAATGAGCATCTTTGCATTGCGGGGATCAGGGAGGAAATTAAATTTTATGCAAGTGGTGAGCCCACAATCGCCCGTGGTCGTTGACATTCAAGCAAGCGACACGTGTCCGACGATCTCTCACTCTGGGAGGAAGCAGGCAGAAGCTGAGTGAGTAAAGGACTCCCGAAGGCCCGAACTCCCGAAGTAAATCTGAGCCATTGAACGCTGAGGACATGTGGCACCAGATATCTCACTATGGAAATATGACACTTCGGAGGATTGTACAAGCAAATAGGAGAAAAATCCCAAATCCCAAACACCCAAAGTGAATCTCGACCATCCAAAACAAGAGGACATGTGGAGGCAAATATAACACTTCGGAGATACGACACTCCGGAGGATTGTAAAAGATATGCATTGAAAAGGCCTGAATCCCAAAATCCCGAAGTGAATCTCAGTCATCCAAAACAAGAGGACACGTGGAGGAAGATCTAACACTTCAGAGATATGACGCTCCAGAGGGTTGTAAGAGCTATGCATTGAAAATGCTTGAAGCCCAAACTCCTCAAGTAATTATGGATTGTTGATCTCAAATCAACAGGAACCATTTATCTTTGTAGCATTATCACCAGAAGGTACGAAGTCCCGAAGTTAACGTGAGGCTACCATGTCATATTCGGGAGATCATCCTCCAAGAGGTATTCCTACTCAACATTCAAAGCTCCCAAGCACCAAAATTGGCTCCATCTCTAAGCACCGTCTAAAAGGGTTTTGGATTTGGCAGACGGATAAATTCTAGCAGGGGCGCTAAAATAGCAAGGTTTCCCAGATTGCGGATTTGCAACAAATCGACTGTCACACTTAATTGCGGGGACAAAACATGCTCGAACGATAAAATTATAGAGTGGTATCGCAATCGAAAACATGGTATAGTTGAAGAGGTATGTGGCAGTTGGTGGTGGATTGTGGGGGAAAAAGAGGTGTGGACCCAAACCGCCCTTTGCAACATCCACAAACACGTGCTCATATGGGGTCCAATACGAGATCAACATGTGGCAACATAAAGTGGGTGTTAAGCCAATTCATCAAAGGAGCGTCACAAAGATAAGCAAATCATTAGCATACCACGATCAGTCTATCACCAGAGGGAAGAGAACTATCAACTAACCCCTTTAATGGAAGCATGGAGGGTATGGCCAAGGAGATAGAAAATTGTCAGACCGAAGTACCGCAGAGTGCAGTTTTTCCACATCTTGATCCCAAGAAGAAATCAGTTAATGAAAGAAGGACTAGTGGTTGAACTGTCTGCTACCCCCCTTAAATGGAAGCATGAAGGGTATGGCCGAGGAGACAGAAAGATGTTAGCCCGAAGTACAATAGAGGGCAGTTTCTCCTGCATGCCCATACTGTTCGAGGTCTCCTTCTGACAGAAGGAACATGATAGACAAGAGAAGACACCAGCTATTGTTTTGAGTATAAATACATCAGTTGAAGAATTTGTTAGGGTCGATGGTTGAGCAGAGCTCCTAATTTGTACTAGTTTGATAGAAGAGTTGTTCTCTGGTTATGTATGAGACTTGAGACTTTCTCATTAATAGAAGTCATCTTCTTTCATCATCTATTTACTTTTGTGCTGAAACACTCGTGCATGGAAGATCCAGACGAGGTGTTGTAGTTGTATTGTAATGGAGGTTTGATTATAATGTTGTTGTGACTTGTTTCAATATTTTCTTTCGTTGTCTTGTTTTCTCTTATGTTGAAATTCTCGTGCATGGATGATCCAAACAAGTTGTTCTAGTTGTGTTGTAATGGAGGTTTGATTATAATATTGTTGTGATATATTTCAGTATCTTAAACTTAAGTTCAAGAGTGCTTTTGTGCCTGAGTTTTTCTTCACCAAGTTGCTTGAAGTTTAGATGCTCATGGAAGACTTATCCACTTTTCTCACTAAGTATCCCTTCTGCTTAACCTTAACCACTAACTGAAGCTAATGAGGACCTCATTTCCTTATGCATTGCTTGTCCATCTTCTGTGTTTAAACATTCTTGTATCGGAATTTATCCATTTGACCTCCACTCATAAAGCTACGTCCACTAACATTTTGATGGGTATTGGGATTATCCTCTTGAAATCTAAGGGTGACTCTCAGTGCTAAAATTCTTGGCATAATTTTCAAGGAACTAATTGAAGACATTTCCTTGGGATCGAATGACAAATAAATTTTGATTCTGAAGGTAGATCAAAAATCAGTACCTTGAAGATTGCAGCTTGCACCTAGTTACTCCATTATTTCAGTTGTGGCTCCCAAAGGTAGACACACGAGGTGTACTCCACATATACCTCTGGAAACACCTGAAGCTGACCCATAGAATATTATCAAGAAAGGAAATACCTCTCAAGAAGGACTTTCAGTTGTTGTACTAGGTGATTCTGGTAATTTACATGACCCTTCTTTTAAAACTCTAGTAGCTTTATCCAATTCTCCTTTTTTACCTTCTACTGGAGTTTCCAAGAGTTTGAATTTTGAAATCTTCCCTGTTGAATTCTCCCCTTTTAGTCCTCATTTGGAAGAATAAATTTTTGAAACCCATGTTTCCCCTGATATTGTAAAGTGGTTTAGACCTAGGAGCTTAGAAGTTTGTCCCACTTTGGGTTTTTCTACTCCTCCTCCTATCAAAGTTGTTGTAACTAAAGAGGGAGAAGTTTATCTTCCTTTAAACCTTATACCATCCTCCTCCAACACTCAATTGTTTCCCCTTTCCCCTAGGAACACAGTTGTAGTCGTACCTGTCCAAACTCCATCTCCCCCTAGTTTTCCTATAGTTCACATCCCAATGGCAGGTGTTAATGAGAGTTTTTGTACAGAGCCTTTATGGTGAGGCTAGGAAATGGTTTAGGGGATTAATGCTTGGATCTATTGTTGGGATTGAAGCTCTGGAAGATTCATTCCTGAGGCATTGGGGACATAAAAATTATTTTCTTTATTATATTACTGAATTCAGGTCACTTAAGAGGAAAGAGGGGGAATCTCTTTCAGAATTCTAAAAAATATTTAATAAGATGTACAATAAAATTCCCACTGAAATAAATCCTACAGAAACCTATGCCAAGATTACTTATGCCAACGCTTTTGACCCTGAGTTTTGCCTCCTTTTGAGAGAAAGAAGAGATACATCTTTAGCTCATATGCAAAATGCAGCCCTTGAAGTAGAGTCTAATATATCAGCAGCTGACAAACTTTTTCACTTTTTTAAATAGAAGGCTTTATAAGGAAGCACAACTTGCTTATATTATCATTGATGAAGCAATTCCTACCAACCACCCCATTTTTGCAGTTGATACTAATTTAGGAACCAATATGTTACAGATCATTGATGCTCCTCAAACACCTATTGAAATCAGAAAGTAGCCTATTACCTCTTGTGAAAATCCTCCTCCCAATATCTTTGTTTGGAAGATGTTTTTTGATAGAGCCTCTTCTAGAGAGAATGTTTGTGCTAGGGTAATTTTTATTTCCCCTACCCAAGAGACCATACCTCTGTCTTACAAGATTTAATTTGAAATGAAAAACAATGTGGTAGAATATGAGGCTCTTGTTTTAGGTTTAAGGGTTGCTAAAGACATGAATACTAAAGAGATAGCGGTGTTTGGAGATGATGAGTTGATTGTTCATCAAGTCAAAAATCTGTATCAAACTAAACACCTCAGGTTAAGGACCTACAGAAAGGAAGTCTGGGATATTTTCAATAGTTTCTTCTTAGCTTTTAATATCTCATTTGTTCCAAGAGAGGAGAACATTGTGTTAGATTCCTTGGTTGTCTCAACAACTAATTCCAAGGTTCCTTTTCCCCCCAAACTCAAGTATGATGTAGAAGTAAAGTATAGACCCTCTATTCCTAACAATGTCAAACATTGGAAGGTGTTTGAGGATGATCTTGAGATAAAAAGATTTCTTGAGATTGTGGGTGAATTTTTTGCTTTACATATTGATCAAGATCAGGATACTGAAGAAATCCCTCATGCTAATATTTTTCTGAATAAAATTGTTGACCATCATATTGTTCAGTTACCCAGTAACCATATTCCAAAGGGACTTGTCCCCTTGGAGAGATTGTTTGACAAAAATGGCATTCATGTAAAGATTAAAGGTTCAACTGAAAATGCTTATGCAACTAAATGAAATTTAGGAACAAAGGAAGATCCAAGGTATGTTAAATTGTCTAGCAATTTGTCAAAGGAACAAATGGATGAGTATGCCAAGCTTTTGAAAGAGTTTGTTGATGTGTTTTCTTGGAAATATGAAGATTTAAGAACATATGACACCAACATCATTGAACATAAGATCCCTTTGAAAGAGGAGACCAATCCTTTTAGACAAAAACTCAAACAAATAAATCCCATGTTGTTTCCTATAATGGAAAAAGAAGTGAAAAAATTGTTGGATGCCTTGATCATCATTCCTTTGAGATATTCAAAATGGGTGGCTAACTTGGTGCCTGTGAGGAAGAAAAATGGGGAAATCAGGTTGTTTGTTGATTTTAGGAATTTGAACAGAAGCTCTTAAAAAGATAACTACCCCCTCCCAAAGATGGAGCACATTTTGCAAAGAGTGATTGGTTCATCTAGGATGTCTATGATTGATGGATTCTCTGGCTACAATCAAATCTATGTCTTACCTGAAGATATATAGAAGACATACTTCACTAATTCTTGGGGCACATTCATGTATGCTAAAATGCCCTTTGGATTGATGAATGCAGGAGAAACCTTCCAGGGATCCATGGACATTGCCTTTATTGGGGAGAAAGACAAATTTGTAGTCATCTATCTGGATGAAATTAGAGTGTTCTCAAAATCTGACAAAGAGCATTGTCATCATTTGAATAAGGTTTTCCTGAAATGCAGAAGGTTTGTTCTCTCTCTCAATCCTAAGAAATCTTTGCTTGCTATGAAGGAAGTTAAATTATTGGGGCACATTGTGTTAGCATAAGGGGTAATAATTGATCCAAGCGGAGTCGAGGCCATCTAGACCTTATCTTTTCCTAGATCTAAGAAAGAGGTTCAGTGTTTCTTGGGTAAAATCAATTTTCTAAAAAGGTTCGTCTCTAACTTTGTTGAAATAGTGAAGTACATTACAACCATGCTCAGAAATGGAAACAAGGTGAAATGGACTTCTGAGGCTCGAGAATATTTTGATCAGATCAAAAAGTATTTAAATGAAGCACTTGTTCCCATCGACCCCGACTATTCTAAGGAATTTCTGATATTTTCCTTTGCCTCATTTGACAGATTGGTCGTTGTTTTTCTACAGAAAAATACAAAGGGGTTAGAGCAACCTATTTTCTTTTTCAGCAGAGCATTGAGGGATGAAGAAACGAGATATGATATCATGGAAAAGCATGCTTATGCTTTGGTCAAATCCCTCAAGGATTTCAGAGTAGATTTTTTTCATTCAAATATTGTTGCATATGTCCCTTCAGCCTCAGTGAAAGAGATATTGATCTAGCCTGACATAGATGGGAAGAGAAGCAAATGGATTCCTAAAATTCTGGAATTTGACCTTGAAATGAAGCCCACTAAATTGGTGAAAGGCCAAGGCTTATCTAGGTTGTTGGATGAATCAAATTGAAAAGCCTTGGGGGTTAATTTTATGAACATAAACTCATAAAATCAGCAAGCTGAGATTGTTGATAAAGGATCTCATGTCAGCCCCAGCTTGGCAGAATGCACTTGGTATAAAGACATCATACATTTTATACAGAAGTTACGGCCTCCTGATGGCTTGGATAAGAACAAGGTGAGAGATTTGAAACTCAAAGAAATCAAATATTGTCTCATTGATCAGGTTTTGTATTGGAAAGATCCTTTGGGAGTTCTTTTGAGGTGTCTGGATCCACAAGAGGCCCAAAGGGCCATAACTATTTTTCATGACAGCTTATGTTGGGGCCATCATTTTTGGAGGACCATAGCTTATAAGATCCTCAGAGCTGGGTATTTCTGGCCTATCCTTTTACTTATGTTTGTGCAAATATTAGATCTTGTGTCAAATGCCAAATTTTTTCTGGAAAGCAGCAACTCAAATATTTGCATTTGAAACCTGTGGTGGTTTTTGGACCTTTTCAATAGTGGGGTCTTGACTTCATTGGGGAAATCCACCCAGCCTCAAGTGGTCATCACAGATGGATTCAGACTGCCACTGATTATTTCACCAAGTGGATAGAATCCATTCCTACAAGGATTTCTAAGGTAATCGTTAGCTTCCTTGAAGATATCATGTCCAGATTTGGTTTTCCAAGAAGGATCGTTACTGACAATGTTGTCTCCTTCAAACTTGAACCATTGATCAAGTTATGTGAACAATATGGTATCGCATTAGTCCATTCTACTCCTTACTACCCCCAAGGAAATGGTTTGGCAGAGTCCTCTAACAAGAACCTCATAAAGATCATCAAGAAATTGTTAGAAGACAATAAGAAAGCATGGGACTCAAAGCTAAAATTTTCCTTATGGGCTGATAGAGTTACAACAAAGAGGTCACTTGGTGTTTCCTCTTTTCATCTTGTGTATGGGGTTGAGGTTATCTTTCCTACTCAGCTTTCCTTTCCTGTGGCAAAATTCCTCCAGGACTACCAAGGAGAACCTGATGATATGGTCAGGAGGATACAACAGTTGGTAGAAGTACAGTAGACTAGAGAGAAGCTACTTGGAAAAGAACAGGACCATCAACAGAAGATCAAACAATTTTTTGGCAAGAAGGTAAGCAAAGAATATTTCCAACTGGGAGATCTAGTGCTCAAGTGGGATGCACCCAAGAAAGACAAAGGCAAGCATGGTAAATTCGAAGCCTTGTGGATTGGTCCGTTCAATATTTCTGCGGTATTTTCAAATAACACTTATAAATTGCAAAACTTGGAGGATTCCAAAGTTTTTGGTGGTCCTGTCAATGGGCACTTTCTAAAAAAATATTTTTCTTAAGCCATGATTGGCTTTCCATTCATTGTAAATATCACTTTTCCTTTTTATTGTTGTTTAAATAAGTGACCCCATAGCCCTAGGATAAGATACTGAAGTTGCTTGTTTTTGACAACTCATGGGGAGCGTGCCATCCCCTATGGAGCCAATGTTATCACATGAAGTTTTCATGGGTCATATGTAGTTTTTGCAGGTTGTCCAAGTACATTGTTTGCACAAGGAAAAACCATGAGCGAAATGCATCATTTAGAGTCATCCATTTCGAGCTTGAAATACAAGCAGGCAGGATCGATTTTCAACAACGAAGATCTTATGTATAGTTCATATCAACCATTATATCGAGCAAAGAATAAGTCACGACTACCTCATCTCATTGAAGAGAGATCGACGGTGGGGAGGAATTGCGGGGATCAGAAAGAAAATTAAAGTTCCTGCAAGTTGTGAGCCTAAACTCGCTCAGGATCGTTGATCTTTCTAGATCAACAGATCAACGGTGCATATTGATCCCGATATGAACGAGCATCTTCGCATTGTGGGGATCAGGGAGGAAATTAAATTTTATGCAAGTGGTGAGCCTGAAATCACATGTGGCCATTGATCTTCAAGCAAGGGACACGTGTCCAACAATCTCGCACTCCAGGAGGAAGCAGGCAGAAGTTGAGTGAGTAAAGGACTCCCGAAGGCCCAAAGTCCTGAAGTAAATCTGAGCCATTGAAGGTTGACGACACGCAGTGCCAGATATCTCACTCCGGAAATACGACACTTTGGAGGATTGCATGAGAAAACAGGAGAACACTCCTGAAGCCTGAACTCTCGAAGTGAATCTCGGTCGTCCAAAATAAGAGGACACATGGAGGCAGATCTAACACTTCAGAGATATGGCGCTCCTGAGGTTTGTAAGAGTTATGCATTTAAAAGGCCTGAAACCCAAACTCCTGAAGTGAATCTCGATCGTCCAAAACAAGAGGACACATGGAGGAAAATCTAACACTTTGGAGATACAGCGCTCCATAGGGTTGTAAGAGCTATGCATTGAAAAGGCTTGAAGCCCAAACTCCTAAAGTAATTGTGGACCGTTGATATCAAATCAGTGGGAACTATTGATCTTTGCAGCATTATCACCAAAAGGTCTGAAGTCCCGAAGTTAACAAGAGACTGCCACATCAGATTCGGGAGATCATCCTCCGAGAGGTATTCCTAATCAGCATTCAAAGCTATGAGGCGCCAAAATTGGCTCCATCTCTAAGCATGGTCTAAAAGGGTTATGGAGTTGGCAGACAGATAAAATTTAGTAGGGGCACTAAAATAGTAGGGCTTCCCAGATCGCGGATTTGCAGAAGATCGACGGTCACACTTCATTGCGGGGACAAAACATGCTCAAATGATAAAATTCTAGAGTGGTCTCACAATCGAAACCACGGTATAGCTGAAGAGGTACATGGAATTTGGTGGTGGATTCTAAGGGCCAAAGAGGTGCGGACCCAAACCACCCTTGGTAGCTTCCGCAAACACGTGCTTATATGGGGTCCAATCCAAGATCAACGTGTGGCAACATAAACTGGGTGTTAAGCCAATTCATCAAAGGAGTGTCACAAAGAGAAGCAAAGCGTTAGAAGACCATGACCAGTCTATCACCAGAGGGAAGAGAACAATCAACTACCCCCTTAAATGGAAGCATGGAGGGTCTGGCCGAGGAGACAGAAAACTGTCAGCCCGAAGTACCATAGAGGGTAGTTTTTCCATATCCTGATCCCAAGAAGAAATCAATTAATGAAATAAGGACTAGTGGTTGAACTGTCTTCTACCCCCCTTAAATGGAAGCATGGAGGGTCTGGTCGAGGAGATAGAAAGTTGTCAACCCAAAGTACAATAGAGGTCAGTTTCTCCTGCATGCCCATATTGATCGAGGTATCCTTCTGACAGAAGGAACATGATAGAAAAGGGAATACACTAGCTATTGTTTTGAGTATAAATACATCAATTGAACAATATGTTAGGGTCAATGGTTGAGCATAGCTCCTAATTCGTAATAGTTTGGTAGCAGAGTTGTTTTCTGGTTATGTATGAGACCTGAGACTTTCTCATTAATAGAAGTCAACTTCTTTCATCATCTATTTACTTTTGTGTTGAAACACTCATGCATGGAAGATCCAGACAAGGTGTTGTAGTCGTATTGTAATGGAGGTTTGATTATAATGTTGTTGTGACCTGTTTCGATATTTTCTTTTGTTGTCTTGTTTCCTCTTATGCTGAAATGCTCGTGCATGGATGATCCAGACAAGTTGTAGTTGTATTGTAATGGAGGTTTGATTATAATAATGTTGTGATATATTTAAGTATCTTAAACTTAAGTTCAAGAGTGCTCTTGTGCCTGAGTTTTTCTTCACCAAGATGCTTGAAGGATGGATGCTCATGGAAGATGTGTCCACTTTTCTCACTAAGTATTCCTTCAGCTTATCTTTAACCTTAACCACTAACTGAAGTTAATGAGGACCTCATTTCCCTATGCATCGCTTGTCCAGTTTCTGTGTTTAAACATTCTTGTACTGGGCTTTATCCATTTGACCTCCACTCATAAACCTACCTCCACCAACATTTTGATGGGACTGGGCTTATCCTCTTGCAATATAATGGTGACTCTCAGTGCTAACATAGTGAGCGAGAGATATGTACATCCCTATGAATGTGCCTCTAGTGGAACACTAGTGGGTGTATGATATCCCTTGCTATATTGTTCAAGAGTCAGACTTGCATGTAACCCTAATTGTAATGTAAAGGGTGCAGGTTGGGCCCACCTTAAGGTAATTGATAATTAATGTAAAAGATAATTAATCTGGTTAATATTAATTATATTATGATATACAGAGGTCGGCCTTGTTGTGCCAATAGACACTTATGTTGACAAGTCAAGTCTAATATAAGTAAAGGTAAATTCCCCATTGAGGAATCATATCTTTTGTT
>JASDQU010500788.1:68213-80286 GCA_032191745.1 Picea mariana | reverse complement strand
ATCCAACGGTGGTCGGACCCTGTGCTCAGATCTGACGCTTGAGATCTATTCTACTCTTCAGCGCCCTCTTCTTGTCTTCATACAGATCTGATGGCCATCAGGAATTCAAGATGAGATCCAATGATCATTGGCGCTTCTCCTCCGGAGCGTACTTTGTCCTTGTTTTTCCTTCGCTGCATACTCTGATCTTGCCATCAATGACAAGCTTACTTTGCTTGATAATGACCTGCCAACAATCCTCTGCACTATCTCTTCTGAACTTAGCGGGCTTGCTCTGCAGCGTCCTCCTAAAATACTTCTGGTGCCTGTCTCTTACATTCTTCCTGTACTCATGCCATCTTCATTGTTGTACTTGCCATCAATGAAAAGCATGTGCTACCTGTTAAACATTTGCCAACAATTTATTGATTGGTTATTTAAATGCTAACTAAATTGAGGAATCTTCGAGTTGGGTCCTATATAAAGGCATAGTTTGGTTGCAAGCAACCTAGGGTAAACAAGTCACTAGCATTGTTGCAAGGCATTTTTACATGACTTAGAGTGACACAAAAATGAATAAAAAATATTATGGATGACTTTAAAGCCATGAAAATAACTTTATGGTACTCTTCTTCCCCATGGGTTTATAATGGATAGTTTAGTTTTTTTTTTTTTTTAAATAATAAAAAAAACACATTACGCCATCCTCATTTTTGTCCATCAAAGTGCAAAATATAATCGATAAATGAATACTAGTTGTTACTCTTTCTTATTATATTTAACCATTATATATTTTTATGATGAATATATTTTTCTTTTCTTTCTTATTATATTTAACCATTATATATTTTTATGATGAATATATTTTTCTTTTAAAAGTGATAACTAAAACAGGACTCCATCCTCATTTTTGTCCAACAAAGTGCAAAGTACAATCAATAAATGAATAATAGTTGTTGCTATTCTTATTATATTTAACCATTAAATATTTTTAATCATAGTTAGAGAACAAACATACTTTCCAAAAACAAATACAAAGGCTTTTTAATATTTTTCATTTCCAAATCAAATAGAAATGTTAAATTTTAACTAATTATAATTAGTTAGGATATTGTTCATGTCTTAATCCATACCTTAAAAACTTTACTACAAAGTTTCTTATACTAATAATATTAGTTAATATCAACAAGTTTAACCTTAAAAACAAAAGAAATTTCATGCATCGTAAGCCTAATGCATTGAGCAAATTTCTTTTCTACATATTCTTTCAAGCAAGAGGTTAAAATGCACTGCAATGATAATAGTTTGTAAGGGCTGCTTCTATCTTAATTAAGTCATACACAATTTACTTAAAGATGCACTAAGTCGTGAAAAAAATCTAAACAGATTTAGATAAAGATGCACTCAGTCTTACATATATTTGTGCACGTAATGTGCAACCTTAATAAAATAAACAAAGTTTTAAAAAGATTTAACACCTTAATAAAATAATTAAAGTTTTAAAAATATTTAATTGTAATAATAATGGTTTATTAGGGTTAATTTTGATTTATTAGATTTATAAATTTAAATTAAATGTATTAATTTATCATGTAATTTTTATAATAAAATAATTAAGAAATAAAGTTTTAAAGTTTTGCTTGATTTTTATGAAAATTATGGAGTCAATTTTATTTCAAGTGTTTTGAAAATTAGATATAATATCTTTGTAGATCAAACACTTTAAGATATAATGAGGATGATAACAATTATTGTCTACTAAAGTTAACTTTGGTTTATTGGGTTTATAAGCTTAAATTAATTACCTTGATTTATCATATTATTTTTATAATAGAATAATTTAGAAAAAGTTTGATGATAACAATTATTGTCTACTAAGGTTAACTTTGGTTTATTGGGTTTATAAGTTTAAATTAATTACCTTGATTTATCATATTATTTTTATAATAAAATAATTTAGAAAAAGTTTCAAAGTTTTGTTTGATTTTTGGGGTTAAATTTTAGTACAAATGTTTTGAAAGTTAGATATAATGTTTTTAAGCCTTGAATGATTTTTAATAATGTTTGAAGTTGTGAGATGAAGTCTCCCATTCTTCATGCTAATTAATTTGTGCTTGTACATTTAGTAAATAATCATAGCCTTACTTTTAGTGGGAGGAAGTCTAGCTTCTAAAAAAAGGATAAGATAAGGTGTATTGCACTTAATTTTAAGCTTTTTTTTTTCCAAGAAAAAAAAAGTACAATTTTTGTTCCATAGCATAAAGGTTACAATCCATAGGCGCAATTGTGCTAATGTCTGATAAGTCTGCAAAAAAACTACTACAAAAAATTCCCAACTGCTTAGAATACCAGCGGAAAAAAAACCCACACAGTTCCCCCTTCACCCTCTAAGAGCACAAAATAACCTGTTTAAAAAACATATAGGATAAAATCATAACAACATAAAAGATAAAATAGCCAGATGCTATCACAAAGAAAAAATATGTTGATCATTACGAGCGTTTACCCTCCCATTGGCATTTTCCTCCAGAGAAAGAGAAAATTTAGCCATAGCCAGAGCTTCTTTTGACAAACGATCAACTTTAGCATTATTCTCATAATAAACGTGTTTGAAAGATATATCATGAAATGTTTATGAGACCTCCTTAAGAAGCACCCCAATACTTACCAGCTCCAAATCTTCAACTACCATGGTGCATGATATCCAATCTATTACCAATTTGGAATACCCAAAGATTTGTAGATAATCAACATTATGTAATTTTGCACAATGTAGTAATTCAAGCAAGGCTTGGAACTCTACACAGTTATTGGTACCAACACCCATGTGCCAGCTACCTAAAATATAGGATGAATTTGAGAAGAAGAGAAGAAACCCGATGCCATAGTGCATTGACTCCCCTTGGCAAGCACCTTCAAAAAATCCCTAGGGCTTGGATTTGTTGATCATCATCGGTTCGACAATCCTAGGCTTTTGGATTTTTGGCTGCACTTTAAAATAAGAAAATAAAGAAAAAGTTTGTTGAACAACCTTAAAAGTAGGCCAATGAATTCCCTTGAATAGACCAGCATTACGTGCCAACCAAATTCCCCAAGAGATCAAAATGGGGAAGACATGATAAGGTTTCCAGCCAGATATTGTAAAAAAATCCTCAAAGCATTCTTCAATTGTGTCCTTCACCCAAAGTTGTCCTAGACTCAACTGATCACTGGTTTCAATCCAGACCTAGCTGGTATAATGACATGTCCTAAAGAGAAATGGAATAGCCTCCTCAACCACTTTGCATAATATATGTACTCCAGGTCCTTGCCTACCTAATCTTTGAAGACGATCCAAGGTTAACACCTTGCTCTTTAAGATGAGCCAAACAAATAAAATCCCTTTGGGTGGACCTTTAATATTCCAAATTTGTTTGGCCTACCAAGGGAGAAAAACACCATTTACATCCATCAAAGCCTCACAGCCAAGCTTGGTCATATATCTACCGCCATAAGATTTATAAACCCATACTAGCTCGTCCTCTTGGTTGTTCAATTTGATATGAGCTCTTGATAGCTCATGTAGAAATGCATTTCAAGGATCCGCCCACTGCGCCTCCAAATTCATATCATGCATTGATTTCCATCCTTGACTCCATAATGAGGTAGTGTCCCGATCTACAATACATATAAGAGTACACAAATTGTTTTCTTGGAGGTATTGAATGAGATCTTTTGGTAAACAAATAGTTGGATTGCACCCTACAATCACATCCCGATCGGTTTGAAGTTGTTAGTCATCCCCACACTCCAAGCCAAAAAATTACGAATAATGGGGAAAGTTGCAATAAAAAATTTCCACTGTGATGATGTAGAATGAGCATCCTTTCTAGGATTACGAATCCAGTCAATAACTGAGTCGAGTTATACATACTTTGCAAGAAGCAATTTGAAGAAGAAAAAGCATGAGATAAAACCAAGACACACGATTGTAATGTTAGAATATTGTGCTCGTTTCACCATAGACAATGCTACACCATTGTCACCCAACCATAGGCACAAAGCCACCTTTGAGCACCTTAACCTTTTACAAAAAGAATTATTATAGGAAGCCACACCAGAACCAACAGATAACCAAGAGAACACACTTTCTCCAAGGGTAGCGTACAAGAGAAAGTACCATAAAGAATAAAGAAGATAAAAACTGTACAACTATAGCTACTACTGCTCCTCCTCCAAACTTGCACATTGTTTCTGGTTTCCTGAGTGAGAGTGAGTGAACAAATGAGCCAAGACGTCCTCTATTTATACTAATCTGTTGAGTGACTTTTCTGGCTAGGCCAACCTGACTTTTTGGTAAATATATTTTCTGTTTATCTTTTTCCTGTGACGTTGACTTGTCTTCCTGGATGATAATACCTTAATATTATATATTCTGTTAAGCCGACATGTCTTTTAGGGTTTTCACACATTTTTTTAGGGTTTCTCTTGCTTCCAAAATATTCTATTCTATTGAAAGGTTACATATGGAGTTAATACCTCCCACAACTACCATAATATCAACACTCCTTAGCTAGGGAGGTATTAATGGTCTCAAACACATCCATCCATATTCACATGGCATGGGAAAGACTCACATAGTCTTGTAGACCATTATACATGTAGCATCATCATAGATCAAGTCACGCGTATTATCATCACTATCAACATCATCTGGTAGCAATCTGGCATCAAAACATATCGTCGTACTTGTTCTTGGTATTCTTCTATCATAGACAATATCATAGTATCCATGAACCTCATTTAGTTATATTGATGATCCATCTCCACCACCATGTGTCTAGCACCTCGGGTCATTCTTGTCCCATGACAAGAATCATGACCTCGTCGGAGCCACATTCGCCTCATAGTTGATCCTCTCATAGGATCACTCCGTGAATGCATTTAGCTCTATGCTATCAGACAGATGTGTCTAGAACCTCAGGTCGTTCTTGTCCCATGACAATAATTATGACCACATAAGAGCCACAAAAACCTCATGGTGATCCTCTCATAGGATCACTCCATGATTGCATTCAACTCGATGTTATCAGACACATGGAATTTCACCTCAAGCACCTCGAGTCTTTAGTCCGTCGAAGACTACGTCAGGAAACATCTACTATGGATGTAGATGTTCCCTATCTCCCCTGGTCTGCAACCCAATTCCTATGGATATAGAGTCGGTCCGATGCTTATCGGGGCTACTCACCTACTCGTGAGAGTTTCAAGGCCCAATGAAATTCACACATAGGAGATCTAGCAACAACTCAAATCTTCAGCCCGTCGAAGATTACATCTAGGTTGATTCCCACATTATCAAGTCCGTCTGATCAATCTTGGAATATCAACATGATGTTTCAATCATCAATACTCCCCTAGGGAAACATTTGCATTTCTTCCAAGCTTGTCTCGGGCACAAGCTTACTGAAAATGTTAGTTATCTGCTCATTTATGGATATGTGATGGAGACTCATTGCTCCTTCCTGCACCATGTCTCTGATGAAGTCCTACAAGATCCTTCGAAAATCCACCCTGCTTCATATCTTGAGTCACTGGATCTAATATATGACTGAGTGTTATATATATCTTCTTCCCTGCTTGTTTGGAAATCCTGCTTGATCCCAAGCTGAAGTAGCACCCCAAGTGCTAGATCTTTTTTCTGCACTTCCAATCCAAAAACTGTATATCTCGGTAGCCATACTTCATCATCGAATATCAATCATATCTGTCTGTACAACATAGGTACTTGCATGCTGTGTTGTAACCCAATAATATGGTCATGGCTCAACCATATACTAACACAAGGTGCTCTCTGCAAAGCAAATGTCTATCCCATCACACAACTTCCTCATATGTGTCGTCATAGTTGTGGCCATGGACTTCTTGTCCATCATGCTAAACCTCTTCAGTCTCCTTGCTGAATATCTCATCTAGTGACAACCAAGCTTCCAATCCCAATATATCCAGTCAAGATCCTTCATCTCAAACTCTGAAATCAACTCCCTCTATTTGAGAGAATCCTCGGACCACACTTTTGTTTGCTACATGCCCCTTTGCATTTTGCAAAGCGTCATGAAAATATGTTGGCTTCTTCTTGATCACTGACTCCCTCTGAGTTTTACTCCCTCTTAGATTGGTCTCTTATAACCTGCCAGGAACAAGAAACAAGAACAACAAAATCTCCATGGTATCCTCCATGGAAGATATCCTTTCTGGTGTCTAGGTCAGTAACCAAGAACATCTCTTAAAGGAGATCAACTTCATCTCGTAAACAATAAGCATTTACACAAGAAGAAGAACATATCCTAGAGAGGAGATCAACAAGTATATCTCTAGTATTAAGGGGTTATTATAATGATCATAACTTCAATAGATCAAGCTGCAGCATAAGATCATAATAATGCCATAACAACTAGAGACATATCAATTTTTAAATAATCAAACCTGGAGTCTTCATTGCTAGAGAGGGTGTGCTTGTTCCTTTGAATGTACTGAATTCAAAATCACTACTTGGACAAGCTCTCTTGTACATCCCCTGCAAACACACTCATGCTTTGCTAGATGATACAACTTGAAAAGAATATACAAGTGCATACCTTTGAAATTTGTAGTATTGTTTAGCTTGTTTTCTAATCTGAAACTAGTCACCCTCTTGACAAGACGAGGTTAGAAACTGAATCAAAGAGGTTCAATGATTAGATCGCTAAAATTTCAACTTTGACCACAACAATCAATTTTGACCAAAATTCAACCTTTGACTTTGACTTTGACCAGTCAACCTTTGACTTTGACATTGACTAGTCAAACTTTGACTTCGACCCAAAAACTCAAACTTGAGGTTTTTGTTGGATGAGGGCACTAGAGGGTGCGCTAGGCTAGGGTGCACTAGAATACCCAAAAATTAGGTCCAATGCTTGGCTGAAAGTGCCCAAGAATTTAGGTTTAGGGTTTGTTCCAGCTGGAAAATCAGAAACCCTAGTTTCAGCTACAACTGGTGCTACAACAAGCTTGAAAAGGAACTTCGGATCTACCTTCCAACGGTTAGACTGTTATGAAGGTGGTGTGGGTCCATAACTTGTTAGAATATTGTGCTCGTTTCACCATAGACAATACTACACCATTGTCACCCAACCATAGGCATAAAGCCACCCCCGAGCACCTTAACCTTTGACAGAAAAATTGATTCCAGGAAGCCACACCAGAACCAACAGATAACCAAGAGAGCACACTTTCTCCAAGGGTAGTGCACAAGAGAAAGTACCAGAAAGACTGAAGAAGATACAAACCGTACAACTGCAGTTGTTGTTCCTCCTCCTCCAAACTTGTGCATTGTTTCTGGTTTCGTGAGTGAGAGTGAATGAACAAATGAGCCAAGATGTCCTCTATTTATATTAATCTGTCCAGTGACTTTTCTGGCTGGGCCGACCCGACTTTCTAGTAATTAAATTTTATGTTTATCTTTTTTCTGTGAGGCCAACTTGTCTTCCTGGAGGATAAACCTTAATATTATATATTCTGCTGAGCTGACATGTCTTCTAGAGTTTTCACACATCCGTTTAGGGTTTCTCTTTCTTCCATAATATTTTATTCTAGTCAAAGGTTACATATGGAGGTTAATACCTCCTGCAAATACCATAACATCAACACATAAGCCTTAGAGAGATCAAGTTTGATCACATAGACATGCATACAAAAAGTCTTTATCAAGTGAATCCTTTCCCGAGTGAATTCGATAGCCTCATGGATCAATCTTCCCTTAAGGAACCCAAACTATTCAATAGATATGATGTCATATAATATTGGTTTTAGGCACACAACAATGATGTTAACCACAATCTTGTATAAGCTGTTATAACGAGAGATAGAGCATAAATAATCATATGTGGTTAGCCAATCCAATTTTAGTATCAGTGTTATAAACATTGAGTCGATATTACCAGATACCTTGCCTACCAAGCGAATTTCCTTCATAACTCTCAAAGATCATGCCCAATCAAGTAAAAAAACTCTTTGAAGAATTTAATCGTCTACCCATCATGCCACAAGCTCTTATCGTTATGGAAGGTGTTGATCAATGCTTGTAGATCCTCCACTAAGATCTCGCTCAAAATTGATTGATTTTCGGCCTCTTCGACTAGCTGAGAAAAATATGAAAGAAGCTTTGGAGCCACATTCATATCATAGTGAGGAGGATCCTGAAATAGTGAATGAAAATTGTGAACACCTAAAGAGGGAAATTCTTGAAAGATGCAAAGAGACACTCTCCCCTCATCCTTCAACTCCCATATAGTATTGAAATTGTGTCGATGGTTTGCATAACATTGGAACAATTTAGTGTTCAAGTCACTAGCTTCGAGCCATAGAGCATGAATCTTCATCCTCCATTATTTTTCTTGATCAAGGAGAATATTGTGGCGTGTTGCTTCCAATCGATGAACATGATCCATATCAATCCCACCTGCTTGTCCCAAAGTGACTCCCTCATAGATGTTTTCCATCTCTTTATCGATGCCAAGTAGAGAAGAGTCCCTCTTTTTTCTATGCCCAATATCCCATCAAATCACTACCTTCTTCAGTTTTTCGAGAGAGTCAACAAATTGGTGTGATGCCCTAGAATTGAGATTTGGGTCAAACTTATCCTAGTTTTCTTCCACTAGCGAATGGAACTCTTCATTTTCAAGCTAAGCAAGATTAAATTTAAAGGCCCCCCCTGGAAAACTCCTTGGAGCATCAAATTCAAGATAAACTGGAAAATAGTCTTAGCATTTACCTTTTCCAACCCAATATTTGTAAACACCAATGGTCTGTAAAAGGCTTTAGTGCACCAAGAAGCGATCAATATGCTCGTGGACAACCACTGAAACTGACCTATTGTTGGTCCATGTAGGACTAAGCTGAGACGGTTCCATGTCCACTAGGCCCACTGATTCCATCTTATCACGAAAAAATTGCGATAGAGGGTCTTCCCGAACCAGGCCCCCCCATATTTCTCCTCTGCCCATTGAAAATTTTAGGTCACCACCAATGATGGTATTCTCAGACAAGAGGGATTTATTTTCCAGTAAATGCTCCCAAAACAACTCCTAGTCAGTATAAGTCCCATAGACATTACACAGCCGATACATTTTGTTCGAGACTTTGCACTTTACCTCTGCTACCAAACATGAATGCACAAAGTAGCAATTGTTAAAATTAATGGACTGACAACAACTAGTAATGATTCCCCCTAAAAGGCCTTCCAAATCAAGACCAATAAATTCCCATCCTGGAAGAAATTTCCTTATTTATGCTATAATGGAATCCCCCTTTCCCATGGTCTCTTGTAAGAACAAAATATCAGGTAATTCCCACCCCAAAATCTGCCGAAGGGTGAGTTTTTTGGGTCTACCTCCAAGATCCCTCATGTTTGCAAACATAATCTTCATGGATGAGCCCTGAAATCAACCTTTTTCGACCCAAAGACAGTTCTCTGGAAGCTTGTTCCTTAGCATGCTTTAAGGCCGATTTTCATCCCGCCTTTGATGGCCAGGGATCTTTTGCATTAATAAAGCCCAATCCCCCAGAGGAAAACCCCCACCTAAGGATAAGAATGAGACCTAAGGAGATAGGGGTCCTTACCCAAGGTAGATGAAGCAAAATTTGAAGAACTATTGTTGCAGGAACCCAAAGACATAGCCGAATTACTGTCATTTGCAAGGTCAACGACAGGCTCAACCGCATGACCACCACCCTACATATTAGAAAGAACCTTGGCTAGGGATGGGGAAACGACAAGAACCCCCTTACCCACTGAGGTCGAAAAAACCCTTTGGGAATATGAACAACGCCTAGGAATAGAAAGATGAGACTTACCCAAGATCCGAGGTGTATCTTTGTTGGTTGTCCATAATGCCTCGATTTTTTTCCATTCATTCGTCAAGAGGTCCAAGTCAACATCTTAAAGTTCCTTTGATAGCTTCTGTGCACTGTCCCATTCCCTCAACACTTCCAAAGGGACCAAAATGTCACCCACCACCAATCCAGACGTACCATTAGGCAAGGATAATTTTAAGGATGGAAATTTATATTAAAATGTAGAAATTTGGGCTAATCTTACTGGTCGGTCCTTAATCTACAAAATGTAAAATGTTTGACGATAGTTTTGTAAAAATATTCAAATTTCTAAGGATTTTATATAGTTTCTATAAAATTTTGGCGAAATTTAACGTAAAATAATTTTATTTTATGGAATTTGGGAAAATCATTTTTATAAAAAATGGAATTTGGTGAATAGTTTTTTGGGAAAAACCATGGAAAATTAGCTCATTTGCGAAATTTAGCCCCTAAAATCATCTATGCCATTAGGAGAGGCTACCTTCCATTTTCCTCTTTCGACCCTTGAATAGGACCTATGACTGCTAAGTCCTCAATGCCCAACTGGCTACCCACAAACCCCAATCCCCCTATATCCGTAGAAGGAGGGAAAACACTCAGTCTAGAATTACCAGAAGATGAACCAAGAAAGAGTTCTGACTGCAAAGACGAATGGGGCAGGGAAAGATCTTGTCCCTCAAGAAAACTCGAAGTAGATGAACCCAACAATGTGGGGCTCAAGATCTGACCGGAACCGACAAGTATTGATTGATAATGGTCCGGATCCCGTCCATTATTAAAGAGCTTCGATTTGAAGGACTCTGGACACACCAACAAAATAACATCTCCCAAGTCCGAATCAACAATAGTCTCAATGACAGTATCGCTAAAGATATATGCCTCTGACAAGAGGTCATCAAAGTAATCCACCAGCTAAGGATGGTCCTCCATGCGGCCTCCACACTACTGAATCCCTACAAAACCCTAAAGAAAACTAGGGTTTAATCCTCCATATCTCTAAACAAAATTAGGGTTTAACCTCCAAAACTAGGGTTTAACCTCGATATCCATGATCACTTAATTTTAAGATTATTTATTATAAATTGTTTTCGGATTTGATCGATTTCCTTAAACAAAACTAGGGTTTAACCCTCCATATTCATGATGACTTAATTTTAAGATTATTTATTATAAATCATTTTTGGATTTGATCAATTTTCTTTGAAAACATTGTAACCTCAAACCTCACAACCATACAAAATCATTAAGATAATAAAAGTATCAAAGAGGACCATCTTTTTTTTCCCAAATAATTTGAATAGGATAATTAACTAAACTAATATACAGCCTGAGTGGGCCTAATGGTTAAGAACATGTGTTTCCTCTTAAGAGGTCACAAGTTCAAATCTAGAGGGGGGATTTGATATGTATACCTCCCTATATCGAGCACTATGACTATATATATATATATATATATATATATATATATATATATAAACTAAAAATAAAAATATAATTAATTATTTTTAACTTTTATATTTTTTAAAATTTAATTTATTAATAATAAAAATTACTACATTTACATTAAATATAAATACATCTCTTAAGACATATATTTTCCAAAAGCAATACAAAAATGCTTTTAAAAAGTAAAGAAACTAAATGCTATTTCAAATGCGAAACCTTTCAAATATTTAGTTTACATAAAGCTTTCCACCTAACCCAATGCCACGATATACGTCTTGAATGGAACCTTAAATTCTAAACGTATTAAAATAATATAGACCTATTAAAATATTAAAAGTCTAAACGTATTAAAATAATATAGACTTATTAAAATATGAAAATAAAAGTTAATGTCTATGTTCCGTAAAATTAAAAATAAAACCTCACTATTAAATTTTATTATTAAATTAAAATAAAATATGTACATAACTATTAAGTATTTGAACTGTGTGAATTCTGTTTATATGAGAAAATCAAATTTTAAGATTAAGTTGTAGAAAAGATGAGGCAAATGGAAATTATAAGTAATTTGGTTGAGTAATTGTTAATAGGATGATATATGCATTAATATGTGGTTTGAGTAAAAATCTAAATCCATAAGTTCAATAGAATATTGAATGCACTTAATAAATAAGGATCAGAGAACATGAATTAATAAAATAAAAATTTATTAATTATAATTAATTTTAAATATCTAATAACATAAAAGTTAAGA
>JASDQU010500788.1:38938-66489 GCA_032191745.1 Picea mariana | reverse complement strand
TCTTTGACATTGATGTCAAAGGGGGAGAAAATAATTCGGGTGCCTTAGTTGCCATCAATGCCAAAGGGGGAGATTGTTGGAAAATGTTTAACAGGTAGCGCATGCTTGTCATTGATGGCAAGTACAGAAATGAAGATGGCATGAGTACAGGAAGAATGTAAGAGATGGGCACCAGAATTATTTTAGGAGGATGCTGCAGAGCAAGCCCGCTAAGTTCAGAAGAGATAGTGCATAGGATTGTTGGCAGGTCATTATCAGGCAAATTAAACTTGTCATTGATGGCAAGATCAAAGTATGAAGCGAAGGTAAAACAAGGACAAAGTACGCTCCAGAGGGGAAGCGCCAGTGATTGCTGGATCTCATCCTGAATTCCCGATGGCCATCAAATCTGTATGAAGACAAGAAGAGGGCGCTGAAGAGTAGAATAGATCTCAGGCGTCAGATATGAGCGCAGGGTCCGACCACCGTTGGATCGAGGAAAACCTACACGATCTTTAAAAGTGCAAGGAGTAGAGGGCTCACAAATCCCAGAAGTAGGAGGACCGTCCATCTCAGGTGGTTATGTGGACCGTTGATCCGACTCCCTATTGGAGTTTCGAGGATCGCGTGTTGGAAATGTCAAAGAAACAATGCAACAGGAATCCTGATTTCTCGATATGAAAAATCCCAACGTAATCTGAGCCATCAAATCAAGATCACATCTGGACCGTTGATCGGAGTTTCGAGGATCGCGTGTTGGAAATGTCAAAGAAACAATGCAACAAAAATCCTGATTTCTCGATATGAAAAATCTCGGCGCAATCTGAGCCGTCAAATCAAGAACACATCTGAACCATCGACCCGACTCACATCAGCAGACCACGTCAGTAGGAACATGTGTCACAACCAGGTAATGACAAGTGTCAGACTGATTCAACATTTCAGGCACATGTAAGTCACGAATCAGAGTGACACGTGGCAGTATTAAACACGTGTCAATCCACGTGTGACGTCAGCAGATGGAAACCTTGTCGGAGTTTCGAAGATCGCGTGTTGAAGTTGTTAAAGAACATTGACATCAGGAATCCTAATATCGTGATATGCGAAATCATGATGTAATCTGAGCCGTCGGATCAAGCTTTGATCTGGACCATTGATTCCACTCAATGGAGAGGCATCGAGGATCGAGAGTTGGACATGACAAAGATTATTGACATCAGGAACCCCGATTTCGCGATATGCGAATTCGCAATTTAATCGCAGCCATTAAGTTAAGAAGTGACCTGGACCATTGATCTGATTTCTTTATGGAGTATCGGTGATCAGAACTTTGAAGTGACAAAAACACTGGACATCAAGGATGTCGAAATCGCGATACGCGAAATCGCGATTTAATCGCAGTCGTTGAATAGAGATCAGATCTGGACCATTGACATAAATCCATATCGGAGTTTCACGGATCGCGACATCAAGAGGAATAGAAAACAAGGCAACAAGAATGTCGAAATCGCGATATGCGATATGGCGATTCAATCACAGTCGTTAAATCAAGCTTGGATCTGGACCGTTGATGTAACTCCATATCGGAGTTTCGGGGATCGCGACTTGGAGAGGCAAGAACACAATGCAACAGGAATGTCGAAATGCTGAAACCCGATTTAAAGGCAAAATTAATAAAGCTCATCCAACGACGTAGAATAACCTGAAGAAGATCTGAGGGCTACTATTGCATGACACAATGAAACTGCTAGAAACCATTGATGGTTTCTACCAGAGGATGCGAAGACACTTCGGGATGACTGACATAGGAGGTGAACAGTCTCTAAGAGGAATGAAGATGTTTTTGGAGGCGAATGACAGCTGACGAGCATTGAGGCGTGTAACTGAAACAGAGAAGGTGAGTTCGACTGTCACAGAGAACGCGAAGAGTCTCAAACTACCAGAGAGGTTGAGGAATCTCAGTATAACATACAGTGATGCTGGACACGCGGGGCAAACCACCAGAGAAGCTGAAGAGTCATGATGATGATCAGACAAAGCACTTGAGAGGTGGAGGATAACGGCGTGGAGTCAGCATGCAGAGGCATTGTGAACATTGCATGCACAAGGTGCACAGAAGCTATAAATACACGGTACAAAGAAGAGATTGGGGGGTTGTTGCTGTTGGAGTTTGTTGTGGTTGTTGTTGGTGAAGGTGATTCATGTGTGAAGAAGGGTCATAGTGCAGCAGTTGAATAGCACAGAAGAGGAACTGCACAAGTGAATGGACATGGCGCACAGAGCATAAAAAGAGGAAGAACAAACAGCGCAAGAGATGTGTGCAGAAAAGCAATGAGGCAGATAGAGCAACGAAATGCAACAGAACAGTGATGAGTCTGGTAAGCCATTGTTGAACATCATATCACTGTAATAAGTTTCAGTCGCAAAGATTGATATTTCAGGGTGGTTGGGAGGAGCTAGGGAGGATTGGTGTCCTCAAAGGTTCAAGTGGGTGCTTGAACACAAGGAGTTGGTGCTTCCTTCTAGTTGGTGCTAGAGAAACCAGGGAGTTGGTGCTTCCTTCTACTGGGTGCTAGAGAAACCAAGGAGTTGGTGCTTCCTTCTAGTGGGTGCTAGAGAAAACAGAGAGTTGATGCTCTCAGCAAGTTGCAACTTGCAAAACTGAGGTTGTAGCCTCATTATGAGTTGGTGCTCATATGTATGATACTGTAAAAAATGTAACTATTACTTATCATATAAAGAAAAAGAGGTTTTTTCCTTGCATGGGTTTCCTCGGGAAATATCTGTCTCTGTGTTTCTCATATATGTGAATGATGCTGAAAGTGCCGTTGTTTATTTCCCTGCATTATTGTGATCATCATTCAGTATCTCTACAAAGAGTTTAAAAGAACCATTATTGTTTAAGCACGGTAACAACTGATTCACCCCCCCCTCTCAGTTGCATAACATAAACAAGGGTGTGACCAACTGTGTCTTTTAAAACATCACAAGTAAACAATCTTTAACACTTAACCATTTAACATAAATGCAACTCATTAACACCACATGGGCGATGCCCAAACTAGACACCTTAAAATTTTATTAGAATATGATGCAACCAAGTCTTTGCAATGTTAAGTTTGGCTAACCACCCCAACTCTACAATCATAGCAATATCACAAGTCCTTTTTGAACTTGTGACCACACTACTAGATAATTACCCTTGCAAAACTTTTGAGCTTGCCACCTGCAATCTCGGTCTCCTTCTAGCAAGAATTTTGTCAATGAACCTACTATTTGCTTTAAACATCCTCTTCTTTTTCACTAGAATGCTTTGCCCTACGAAGTTCTTGTTGAATTTTTTAATGATTGCTCAAGCACATGTAGTTTCTTTTCAATTTAGCATGAACTTGAACCATAAACAATGCAGCAACACAATAGTTGTAGTAAACAAAGATCACAAGAAGAATAACCATGCACAAGACACAAGAAGTTATCCTAAGAAAACCCTTCTCAAACAAGGGAAAAACCCAACAATCCTTTGCTATAGAGTCAAGAGAAGATAACCCTCACACCATAAACCCTAGTGCACACAAGAGGGTGCTATATGAATAAGAAAAATAGTGCATAGAAGAAGTGTGCACTAAATTTCAAATCTCCAAGTATGTGTTGTGAGTGAATGAGATATGATCCACAATGGGGATGTATCTCTCTAATAAATACATGACCTAACTCATCAATAGATGTGCTTATTGTCACAATAGGGTCGACTTGTATAACTCAATAATATAATTAATATTTTACACAATATTAATTATCTTTACACAGTAGGGCCGACTTGTACCCTTCGCAATAGAAATTAGGGTTTCACAATAATCTTACTCTTAGACAATATAGCAAGGGATCTCCCACACATCCTCCAGTGCTCTGCCACTAGGGACAAGTCCACATGTGCTCAACCACAAGGGGCATCGCCCTCAACAGATCAACTCAACTAAATCCATAGGAGTACGAACTAGAGATCCATCTCAAGTCAACTCAACTAAGTCCATAGGAGTAAGACATGAGACCATATCAAGTCATCTCAACTCAGTCCAGAGGAGCACGAGAAGAGACCAACACAAGTCATCTCAACTCAGTCCAGAGTAGTACGACTCACCTATCACATAGGTTTTCTCACAGATCATATCAACTCAATATAGAGGAGAACAATCTGGAGAATGTCTCATGAAGCTGAAATCATCAACACTCCCTCTCATCTAGGGAGGCATTCTCCACCAGGCCAAGTCTCTCACGAAAGTACTCGAACTTCGTCATGGCAAGCGGTTTGGTGAAGACATATACAACATACTTGTGTGTAGAAAGGTACTACACATGTATTTCTTTCCTCTACACCATATCTCTGATGTAATGGTATTTGATTTCAATGTGTTTCGATTTATCGTGAAATACAAGATTCTCTAAGATCTTCATACAAATTTCGTTATCTTAATGGATAACAGTGGAATCTATCTCATGTCCAAATAAGTCTGCAAGGATCTTGTGAAGCCATACTTCTTCGCGGATTACCACACATAATGAAATTTACTATGCTTCTATGGTACTCAAAGCCAAAGAAGTTTGTTTCCTGTTGCACCAGGAGACCATGGAAGATCCTAAAGTAAAACAACAACCGGAGGTGCTCTTTCGGTCCACTGCGCTCCCTGCCCAATCTACATTGGCATATCCCTGCAATCTCATGTCTATGTTGGAGGCATATCTTAGTCCATAATCAATTGTGCCTTGTAAATATCTCAACACATGCTTCGCTGCTATCCAGTGTGTATGTCTCGACTGACTCATAAATTGACTGACTACTCACTGCATAGCATATATCAGGTCTGGTGTTAACCAAATCCATCAATGATCCAATCAGTTGTTTGTAAATATGTGGACCAATCTCGCCTGAATTAGAAGAAGTCTTGTTCAGTTTCTTCATATTCATCACCATCGGTGTAGGCATGGGCTTGCAGTCTGTCATCCCGAATTTCTTCAATATCTCAACTGTGTATTTCCCCTAACTCTGGAGAATCTCATTAGTCCTCTTCCACACTTCTAGTCCCAAGAAGTAATTCATCATACCAAGGTCCTTCATCTCAAATTCATAAGCCAATGCACACTTGCATTCAACAATAAGGCTTTATAAACCGGTGAGGAATAAGTCATCAATGTATAGGACTAAAATCAGGCACTCATCACCAACAATGTTGTAGTATAGGTTGGGATCAACAACACTCTTGTTGAAGCCCAAACTCATCAAGTATCCATCAATCTCCTCATACCATGCTCAAGGTGTCTGCTTTAGTCCATACATGGCTTTTTTCTACCTGCACACATGAGAATCCTCATATATCATGAATCCATATCACTACTCGATGTAAAATTCTTCCTCGATCTCTCCATTGAGAAAGGTTGTCTTCACATCCATCTGATGTAGTCTCCAACCCATCGATGCGGCAAGGGAAATAATCGTGCTGATGGAAGTGTATCAGGAAACATGAGAAAATGTCTCCTCATAATCTATTCCCTCCACCTGAGAGAATCCTCTAGCCACAAATCTCACTTTGTACTTCTCGACACTTCCATCAGTTGCATGGTTGATCTTATAGATCCACTTGGAGGTCACTATAGACTTCCCTTTCGGTCTCGGAACAATATCCCACACATCATTCCTCATGATGGACTGATACTCTTCGGTCATGGCATCTTGCCAAACCTGTTGACCTGTTGCTTCTCCATGACAAGAAGGCTCAGTGTCAATGATGTGGCTCATAGCTGAAACATAGCTCAAAAATATATGTGGTCTCTTGCTCTCTCGGAATGTACCATGAGGAGCTCAATGTCCCTCTGCCTCCTTCATAGTTTGTCGAGCCCATGCAGGCCTCTTCTGGCCTACTACAATGTCTCTTGGAATATCAACTAGAGCTATGGGATCAACTGGCTCAATTGGATCAGTAATTGTCTCCCTGTGAACTGTTGAAGCGGGAGAAGATATTGTCTCTTCTTTCTTCTCACTGTCAATCTCCATCTAAGATTCTCTAGATCTTTGAAAGGCTATTTCTTCCTCAAAGGTGACATCTCTGCTAACTTCAATTTGTCTCTGACCAGGGATGTAGACCTGGTATGCCATCGAGGATTCATTGTACCCCACAAATGTAACCTTTCTTCCTGAAGGGTCTAGCTTGGTCCTCTTTTCCTTGGGTACATGAATGTATACTAGACACCCAAATATCATGAAGTGTCTAACCTTAGGCTTCACTCCGGTGAAAGCTTCTTCAGGATTCATGTTCTTCAAAATATTATGAGGACTCTCATTCCGAACATACACAGTTTTCATGGATGCATCTGCCTACATAATCATAGGTAGATTATGATCATGTATCATTACTTTGGTTTCCTCAACAATGGATATGTTCTTCCTCTCTACAACCCCATTCTGTTGAGGGTTATAAGAAACGATGTACTCCCTCTTGATCCCTGCCTCAATACATAAATCATTGAAATCCTTGGAGGTTTACTCTCCTCCATTATCTGATCTCAACATTTTGATCTTCCTCCCGGTCAGGTTCTCAACCTTACCTTTAAACTCTTGAAATCTCGCAAGGACGCCATCCTTGGTCTTCAAGAAGTAAATCCATGTCTTTCGAGAGTGATCATCGATGAAGAGCACATAGTACAAGTATCCTCTCAAGGAAGCAACGGTCGTAGGTCCACAAACATTTGTCACTACTCGGTCACAGGTCCACGAACATAGGTCACTACTCGAAAAGGACCCCTTGACATTCTTGCCAAGAGCACAACCTCTGCAAACCCATCATTCTCGATATGTATCTCTGGAAGAATGTCACCACCTTCCCTAGAGAGGGAAGGGCTCTATAATGTAAATAAGTAAGTCTCATATGCCATAGATCCCTCAAGCTAATAGTATCATGTAATAAGGCCTGGATTGGTCGGACAGTCAATCTATACAAACTATTTTATCAAACACCAATCATTGGAGAAGAATCCATGTGTGAGTTCTTGTGCCATGCAAGAACTTTTCATTCGGAGAAAATAACCTTGTAGCCTTTATCCTCTAAGGAAGAAACAAAAACAAGGATTCTTTTCATCCCAGGTACATATAGTACCTCACTTAATTGAAGTGGTATGTTAGAATCTAGTTGGAAGGAAGAATATCCAACTCCCTTCATAGTATATCTGGCATTATCACTAAGTACAACATGCAGACAAGACTCTTTCTCTACAAGATCTGTAAGATGTTCTGTATATCCAGTCATGTGTCTAGAAGCACCACTGTCAATCAACCAAATATCACTATCAGTAGGAACCGTACCTGAGAGTGTTTAAATGAAGAAAAATGCTTCATATTTTATGTCTTCATCTCTTTGAGGTGGTTCCGAATCAACATCGGCAATGGAGTCATTTTGTCTTCCTTTCTTCCTGGTAGGACGATCTCTCGCAATGTGTCCATACTTGTCACATATGAAACATTGAATCTTTGATATGTCTTTTCTGTGTTCATGACCTAGAGTTGTTGAAGTTTTCTTTTCATTGAATGCTTTGTTGAAACTTCTTATTTTTCTTTTGCCTCTCTTTGCATGAGAAGCAAGGGCTTGATTTTCATCATGATGGGAGTCTTGCACACCTTTGGCTATAAGTATGGTTTCCTCCTGAGTGCAGTCTACCCATAGATAATCAAATTGAGGTAAATATAATCTTCCATTGATACTTTGAATGAAAGGTTCCCAATGGCTTGGAAGAGCATTGAGAGTAATCATGACAATATCTCTTTCTGTTATGGTTTCTCCAATGGCACCTAATTGATCTTTGATCTCTGAAATATTCATGAAGAAGGTAGCAATGGTGTCATCTTTCGTCATCTTGAGATTTTGAAGTTGGTGTTTCAATGTAAGAGCTATGTGAGTGTTGTTGCTTTCAAACATCTTCTTCAACGCATCACACATTAGATAAGTTGTCTTCAAGGTAGAAATGTGAGGTAGTAGATGATCTCTTACTAAGTATATGATTATCTTCCTAGCTTTGACATCATCTGTCTTCCATTCATCCTTATCTTCATCAGTTGTTGTTGCTGGTAGAGTTCCTTCTTTCAATCTCAATAGGTCACTCTCTTCCAGAGTGATGTGTAATCTTGACTTCTAGGAGCTGAAGTTGCTTGATCCATCAAGCCTATCTTCCACCAAAGTTTTGTCCTCATGGCTTGCAGATTCTTCACAAACCATAACAGCTAGGCTAGAAACCCTAGCTTCAGAAAACCTGACATCTAGGCTAGGCTAGAAACCCTAGGTTTCATTGGACTTATGACTGCCAACAAGAATCCTTGGACAGTCAAAAGAACCCCAGCGAACTGCAAAATTTCCCAATGACCTGCAAAAACCTTAGAAGTCAAAATTTGCAAAAACCCTAGAAACCCTAGGGCCAAAAATCCAAACTTCTTCAATTTTCAATCTAAAAGTTGCAGGTGTTCCGTTGGACTAGGCCGTACCTGGATGTGAAGAAATTAGGCCCAACATTTCAAGGGAAAGTGTTAAAACTAGCTTGATAAGGAAAAAGGAAAGGGTTGTTTTTGCAGTTGCATCAAGAAGGTGACAACTAGCTTGGAAAGGTGTTGGAGTAGCTTGTGCAATGGATCTTTAGGAACACTGCTCTGATACCATGTTGAATTTTTTATTGATTTCTCAATCACATGTAGTTTATTTTCAATTTATCATGAACTTGAACCATAAACAATGCAACAACACAATAGTTGCAGTAAACCAAGATCACAAGAAGAATAACCATGCACAAGACACAATAATTTATCTTGGGAAAACCCTTCTCAAACAAGGGAAAAACCCAACAATCCTTTGCTATATAGTCAAGAGAAGATAACCCTCACACCATAAACCCTAGAACACACAAGAGGGTGCTCTATGACCAAGAAAACTAGCGCATCAAAGAAGTGTGCACTAAATTTTAGATCAAGTATGCATTGTGGGTGAATGAGATACGATCCACAATGGGGATGTACCTCTCTAATAAATACATGACCTAACTCATCAATAGATGTGTATATTGGCACAATAGGGCCAAATTGTACAACTCAATAAGACAATTAATCTTTTACACAATATTAATTATCTTTACACAATAGGGACAACTTATACCCTTCACAATACAAATTAGGGTTTCACAATAATATTACTCTTAGACAATATAGCAAGAGATCTCAAACACATCCTCTAGTGCTCTACCACTAGGGACAAGTCCACATGTGCTCAACCACAAGGGACATCACCCTCAACAGATCAACTCAACTAAATCCATAGGAGTACGAATTAGAGAACCATCTCAAGTCAACTCAACTAAGTCCATAGGAGTACGATAGGAGACCATCTCAAGTCATCTCAACTAAGTCTAGATGAGCATGACAAGAGACCAACACAAGTCATCTCAACTCAATCCAAAGGAGTACGAATCACCTATCACATAGGTGTTCTCACAGATCATCTCAACTAAATCCAGAGGAGAACGATTTGGAGAATGTCTTATGAAGTTGCAATCATCAACAAAGCCAAGTCTTCCTTGTTCATCCATATACCCTACAGACTTATCCCACTCAAAATTGTCCACTTGAAGGCTTACTCCAATTATGACAAGTATGCCACTTGCCTCATTTTCTTACACTCATTCTTAGAACCTTAAACTTCTAGAATAGACTCCAAGTCCCATGATTACCTACACCTTAGACTTGGTGATCATCGTTTATGTTAGCAACATTTCTTGTATAGGGGTGTTTTCCTCTACGATTTTAGGTCTCTGGTGTAAACGCATAGAAGTGGGGTTTTGAAAACCGGTTAGATGAGTTTTATTTAAAGGCCACAACCATAAGCGTCGAGTGCAGCTCACAAAAGAAGTCCATTTCGGGCTTAAATCAAGTGAGCGAGCAGTCTGATTTCAATGGCAAGGATCAAGCGACGAAGCAGATCAATGGTCATCGGGATTTCGAGGCTACCAAGTTACCTGAGATATAGCGTCAGAGAAAGCACCTATATTTCAAGACTAAATCTGGGTTGTCTGACCCAGTGACGCGTGGTGCAAGATCTAGTCACATCGGCATATCGGCATTCGGGAGTTCTAAGGGTAAAAGTCCCTCATCATCTCACATCTCGGAACCCCGAACCCCAAAGCACCGAAAGCACTTAGAGTCGGGCCCATGGTTTTGGCGCCTAGTCACAAAGGAGTAGGCCTGGAGGAGGGGCGCTAAGGTTTATCATTTGGTGAGATGGGTCCTGAAGAGCCGAGAGCGATCTTAGCCGCTCATCCCGGAGGGACACGTGGTGCACGATTAAGCTCTCTGCCTTTTTTCCCATCGCGACTTTGAATAGGAAGGAGCCGCTCTTTCATATCCCCGAGACGCGAAGCAATGAAGAAGTCCCGGACTTGGGCCCACAGTATTACCTAATTAGTTCAGGACCGTCAGATTAGAGAGGGGCACATGGTGCCCATTAGGCTCTCTCGGCATTTCGCCCATCGCAAATTGAAAGAGAAAGGGTCTGCTCCTTCCTATCCACGAACCCCAAAATGCCGAAGGCGCCTTTAAGAATAAACGCAGGATCGCGGCCCATGATCACTTGGGAAATAAAAAGAGTTGGGAAAGAGGGGCCAAAGGCGTCGATTTTAGTCACAGAAGGGGTCATCGCGATCTCCAGGTGCCATCTGATTCGCTCTCAATTCTGGTTCTCGCTTGGAGTAAATGAAGGTGAGAGGGGGTGGTTGAAACCTCTCCTCACTCATTAGGTGTAAGGTATGGAGGATATGGCAAGTTGTCTACCCGAAAGGGTCCTGTGTACCAATTTTTTCCAAAGAAGCCATGTAGAGTCCTCGACTAGCCAGTGAGGTCTGCACACGCTAACTCGGCACTTAATGGCTCAGCTACTCCCCTTACAGGAGCCATGCGCAGTTAAGGTCGCGTCTGACAAAGAAGATCCATCCGAGTTTGAATGAAGGGACATCACGCCTTGGATGACTGAGCACGCCTCTGTTAGGCAAATTTTTCTGAGTATATAGACTCAGTCTTTGTATTTTGTAATTATCAATGGTTGAGCAAGGCTCCCGGTTGTGAAACTTTAATGAAGCACTGTTATTCTGGTTATGCATGGACTCTTGAGACTTCTTGCCTTATGAATGTCAGTTTCTTTCATGTCTTTGTTTACACTGTGTTAGAGCAGCTCGGAATTGGAGGATCCAGTCGAGTTGTAACTGTTATAGGATAATGTAGGTTGGATCACTGTNAACAGTTGCATTGTTTCTAATCGGTCCCTGTGATTTTCTTAGTGCTGAATGACTTGGAATTGGAGGATCCAGTCAAGTCCCCCTTTCAGTTTCTTGAAGCCTTGAACCAAGAGGATCTTGCATTCAGAGTTTTTCTTCTACAAACTACCAAAAGGCCTGTTGCCTGAGGTAGTTTGCTCACTCCTCTCACCAAGTCTTCAACTTGCTCATCTTTAAATCAAATCACTGACTGAAGTTAGATCAAGACCTCCTTTGCTCCTTACCTACCGGACTCATTTCTCGAGTTAGAGCGATATATTCCCGAGTCTCTACCCATTTGATCACCCATTAAAACTATCGTGACATAAAACTGATGGGCGTTGGGCTCTGCTCCTGCAAGCAATCCAGGAGTGACTTCTGACGCTAACATTTCTGGAGCCGTTGTCGGGGACGAAGTTGAGTATTTTCCCCGGGATTGAACAACAACGATTAACTGATTCTGAAGGTGCATCAGATATCAGAATCATCAAGATTTATACTGTGCACCTGGCGACTCCATTGTTTCCACTTCACTGTTTCAGCTGTGGCTACTGTTGGCACACCTGAAAGCTGACCCAGAGGAGCTTTCTCGAGAAGGTTTCAGTGGCTTCTTTCTCAGCCTGAGAAGTTTCCTGGGGTAACAACAACGTAAGATTTGGCCTTTGATGGTGAACAAGGACCAGGCATATTCAAAGTTGTGAATCTTTCACCTGGCAACTCCATGATTCGAGGATCGATTGGCGACTCCACTGGTTCGATATGGAGAAAATCTCAGCTCAAAGGTTTGCTTTCTGTGACCTTTCCCAGATAGTTGGTTTTCCTAATGAACTTCCTGATAGAGACCAATGGGAAAATTTCCTCCCTGAATTTCATGTAACAATTTCGGAGGTACCAGCTGAGCATTTACTGGACTTTCATGAGGTTATTCATCGACTTAATATCACGCATGAAGATGTCCATATTAATCTCTTCAGGTATTCATTGAAGGGAGCTACTCTTGAATCGTGTCGGTCTCTTCCCGCTGCAAGTATCCGCTCTTTAACATGTTTTCATACAACTTTCAATTCATTTTGTAAAGATTATTTTCCAGCTTATTGTTTGTATGAAAACTGTTGTGAGGAGTTTTCTTCGCTTCATGAAGCCTCTGCCGGCTTTGAAGACCATGTCCGTGATGAATCTTTTACCGTGGAGGAAAGCATTTTCCAAGAAAATATAGAGGTGTTGAATGATATTAATTGTGTTAGCCCTAGAACGGAAGCATCTAACATCTTATCAGATGCCTCTGTTCTTTTAGATGTTCATAATGATCAACATGCCTCTTGTAGAAATTGTGATTTTATAGAGCAAATGTGGTCTATAGTAGATGGCTCACCTGGGTATCAGGTTGAAGCAAATGTTCCTAGCTGCCCTTCTTATGACGACAAAGACCTCCTCATCTTTAAAGAAGAGATGGTTGTGGAGGAGGATTTTTCTCTTTTCCTTCAAGGGGTTTCTCATGATATATTTTTACCTGGGATTAAAGAGAAAAAAATTATGTATGAACAGCCAGAAGCAACAGATACCACTGTCCCTGAAACAAATATTTTTTACGGGATCACTATTTTGGAGGAGGAACATAGAAATGAAGGTCAACCCCTTTTTTATGAATATTATAGTGATGATGAGCAACAAGATTATCCTACATTTAATCCAGCCCATGGTCCCTATTTATGATGAATACGAATCTGACCCATGGGAGAGCCAACCAGAAGAGGAGAAAGAACCAGAGGAGCAGAATATTTCCTCTCCAGAGCCAGTCAACGAGAAGCCACCGCCTGAGAGCAGTGAACCTACGTCAGTGGTCCACCAACTTGTGCTTATCAGAGATATTCAGCCACATGTGAACAACTGTGTAGCAGAGGACGCTGTCTGACGCCCATTTTCTAGAATTCGCCACTTATTCTATGACCCTGTCAGCAAGTACATGGAGTGGCATTTCCTCTATGCCTTGGAGCCACCCACCTTCATCTTCATGACAACCCTTGAAGATGAATTAAAGGATGTAACCATTCTGATATCCTGGTTACATTGTCTGTTATCCATCATCGACAGAAGGAAGGAGTTTCTATTCAGGAAGCTGCTTGAATGGCTATGGTGGAAGTTTACTTTCACCTAGCCCCATGTAAAGGATTCTGATAGTTTAGGAATGTACATAAATAAGCTCTTTTGAGCATGTATCTTGTTTTGTTTCACTTTTATTTTTCGGCCTGTGTTTTCAGCAGGGGGTGTTTTGAGCTTGAATCCACAACCCAATAGCAAGGCACTGAAACTGCAAAATGAGTTCTTAGAGCATCACAGGGACAACTCTATCCCCCATGGAGCCTAATGTTAGCAACATTTCTTGTATAACGGTGTTTTCCTCTCCGATTTTAGGCCTCTGGTGTAAACACATAGAAGTGGGGTTTTGAAAACTGGTCAGATGAGTTTTAATTAAAGGTCGCAGCCATAAGCGTCGAGCACAGCTCACAGAAGAAGTCCATTTCGGGCTTAAATCAAGCGAGCGAGCAGTCTGATTTCAACGGCAAGGATCAAGCGACAAAGCAGATCAACGGTCATCGGGATTTCGGGGCTACCAAGTTACCCGAGATATAGCGTCAGAGAAAGCGCCTATATTTCAAGACTAAATCTGGGTCGTCAGACCCAGTGACGCATGGCGCAAGATCTAGTCACGTCGGCATATCGACATTCGGGAGTTCGAAGGGTAAAAGTCCCTCGTCATCTCACATCTTGGAACCCCGAACCCCAAAGCGCTGAAAGCACCCAGAGTCGGGCCCATGGTTTTGGCGCCTGGTCACAAAGGAGCAGGCCTAGAGGAGGGGCGCTAAGGTTTATCATTTGGTGAGACAGGTCCCAAAGAGCCGAGAGCGATCTTAGTTGCCCATCCCGGAGGGACACGTGGTGCGCGATTAGGCTCTCTGCCTTTTCGCCCATCGCGACTTCGAATAGGAAGGAGCCACTCTTTCATATCCCCGAGACGCGAAGCGACGAAGACGTCCCGTACTCAGGCCCACAGTATTACCAAATTAGTTTAGGACCATCAGATCAGAGAGGGGCATGTGGCACCCATTAGGCCCTCTTGGCATTTCACCCATCGCAAATTCAAAGAGAAAGGGTCTGCTCCTTCCTATCCATGAACCCCGAAATGCCGAAGGCACCTTTAAGAATAAATGCAGGGTTGCAGCCCGTAATCACTTGGGAAATAAAAGGAGTTGGGAAAGAGGGGCCAAAGGCGTCGAGTTTAGTCACAGAAGGGGTCATCGCGATCTCCAGGTGCCATCTGATTTGCTCTCAATCCTGGTTCTCGCTTGGAGTAAATGAAGGTGATAGGGGGTGGTTGAAACCTCTCCTCACTCATTAGGTGTAAGGTATGGAGGCTCTGGCAAGCTGTCTGCCTGAGAGGGTCCTGTGTACCGATTTTTTCCAAAGAATCCATGCCAAGTCCTCGACTATCCAATGAGGTATGCACACGCTAACTCGACACTTAATGGCTCAACTACTTCCCTTGCAGGAGCCATGCGCAGTTAAGGTCACATCTGACGAAGAAGATCCATCTGAGTTTGACTGAAGGGACACCACGCCTTGGATGATTGAGCATGCCTCTGTTAGGCAATATTTTCTGAGTATATAGACTCAGTCTTTGTATTTTGTAATTATCAATGGTTGAGCAAGGCTCCGGTCCTAGTTGTGAAACTTTAATGAAGCATTGTTATTCTAGTTATGCATGGACTCTTGAGACTTATTGCCTTATGAATGTCAGTTTCTTTCACGTCTTTGTTTACACTGTGTTAGAGAAGCTCAAAATTGGAGGATCCAGTCGAGTTGTAACTGTTATAGGATGATGTAGGTTCGATCACTGTAACAGTTGCATTGTTTCTAATCGGTCCCTGTGATTTTCTTAGCGCTAAACGACTTGGAATTGGAGGATTCAGTCAAGTCCCCCTTTCAGTTTCTTGAAGCCCTGAACCAAGAGGATCTTGCATTCAGATTTTTTCTTCTACAAACTACCAAAAGGCCTGTTGCCTGAGGTAGTTTGCTCACTCCTCTCACCAAGTCTTCAACCTGCTCATCTTTAAATCAACTCACTAACTGAAGTTAGATCAAGACCTCCTTTGCTCCTTACCTACCGGACTCAGTTCCCGAGTTAGAGCGATATCTTCCTGAGTCTCTACGCATTTGATCACCCATTAAAACTATCGTGACATAAAATTGATGGGCGTTGGGCTCTTCTCCTGCAAGCAATCCAGGAGTGACTTCTGACGCTAACAGTTTCAACCCTTTCATGCCTTATGATTGAAAGAAGCAACTCTCCAAGTCGCACTCCTTTGACTTGACATGGATTGAGCCTTAGTAAGTCGATGACCTTCACTTTATATAGTGGAAGAGAACTTAACTAACTCCTTAAATTAAGGATATCATTACCTTTCCACATCTTCATGTGAACCCATGACTCCAACATCTTCTTTAAGTCATATAATTGTTTCCTTAAGGTGGAGACATGCGCTATACTTCAAAACCCATGTTATAGACCTTGCAACTCATGTGATGGCTCTTCATGCCCAATGCTTATGTAAGTAGTTACGAAATTATGTCCCACTTAACTGTTGGGACGACCTTACTCGATGGAATGTGCATACAGCCTAGGCCATCCTCCAAAAGTAATCTTGTGTGAAATTTATGCCTTATACAATAATTGTGTAGTCTTTCTATAAAACACTGCTTTTTATCTTCACTCCTCATCTTCACAGAAATAGAATTTCTTGCCACTTGGTTGTAGGTTGAGCCTCCCATACTCATCTATATCTTGAAAGCTATGGAACACACCATTGTTGTGAACGTTGAAATCTTTCACTAGACATATGTACAAGAAATGCTCAACCAATATGTCTTCATGCTATGGCATTCTACCCAGCAAGACACTTCGCCTTGCAACCAACAAACATGTTAGCATGCTTCTTGTTATCACTGTAAAAATTTTCATATGGAGTCCCAGCCTCGGGACATAACAAGAGGCTAAGTAAGTTTAAGGAGCGATAAACTAGTGAACGAGGCCACATCTAGCGGAAGGGGCTAAATATAGTGGAAAGGTGAAGTTGATGGGACTCGGTGGGTCATAGATCATGAATGTCGCAGATCAACAGTCATGGAGCAGATCGAGCGGAGAAATAGCGTGTCAGTTTATGTCTTGGAGGCGGGCCAATAAGAATATTGTGGTTTCATTTCAAAGGCATGTGGCACCACCAGATACATATCGGGGGGAAAAGAGGCTTAACTTGAAACCACCCAAGCCCACCCCGATGTTACGTGTCAGAAAATTATTAGATATGTCAAATCCAAGGATCGCATGTGGAAAGGGAAAGTTGATGGCCAGTCAAATCACCTCGAGACACTTGTTTAGGTACTTTTCATCCGTGCAATGTCGGGTACTTTTCATCCGTGCAATGTCGAGTGAGTGTCGCCAACAAACTGATTCAAAGGCTCGTCATTTGAAATCGATGGTCAAGTGTGATAAACCATTTTCCTTGCAAGTAATTTCGTCAATAACCTATGATTGGCACTAAATGAAAATTGGCATTCAAAACATGGATGACATTACTCTGTTTTGGGCAATTAACCTTTCATTCATGAACGAGGTAACCACAAACTGAATCGTCCTTCTAATTCCTATACAACTAAGAGAGATAAGCTCGTGCTTTCCAGAAAACCAAATAAAATGGACAAGGCGGACCAAGCGGCGTCCAGTGAATCGGGATATTCAAATAATATGACAAATATATCAATGAAAAATAAAGAAAATCTTGTCGCACGAATAGTGGCAACAAAATTTCATATAAAGCCTACGGATGAAACAGAGTCAGGATAAGGAATCAGACTAAATCCTATCATGAAGGACTTAATCATCAATGGGTACGCAAACGGATGTCCCATGCAAGCTGGCAAGGGTAAAAGAAGCAAGCGACGGAAGACAGAGGTTAAAGCTGAAGTGGTTGAAATCTTTGGAGAAAACTAGTCTGCTTGGCTTGACACTTTAAAGGAAGAAATTGCTAATCTGAAATAGATTTCAGGCTAAATTAAGTATGTTTCAAAGAATTTTGTAATGACCGGACAAGTGGCATGTAGGGTAAAATCTCGAATATGTCAATTTTCAATTATAACGTCCCCTAGAAGATAGGAGTTTCGTTGTTGTACATTACTCATTTTTGTAATTGATGTCTATTTTTTGGAATATTGGGGGAGATGATTCATTTTGAATCCCGGATGTAATGTATCTATATATACTATCAAAAAGATAAATGAATGGTTGGAATCACCGGAGAGGGGCCTGCCCTCATAGCAAGAGGACTTTGTAATTTTCTGAAGCTGAACTGAATATGCATATGCAGAAATGTTTTTGAAGTCTCTATGAAAAGATTCTAATGGTTGTGATATGAGTTTTGTCTCCTTTCATTGTATGTATTTCCTGTGTTCTCTAATTTCATTTACATTTTCTTATGTTTAAATTGGAGAGTTAAAGGCCTAGAATTCATCTTATGATGCTCCCAACAATTTAAACTATGTGTGTTTCTTCTTAACAAATTCATAATTCATTTCAGTAATGCTCTGATGCAGTTATTTTTTTTCTTTTTCTTCCTACACCTTGCTTAAACTCAAGTTATAACTCAGATTCATCGTCTCATTTAGCCTTTATCCTATGGAGAGTTCTATCGGCCAGTCATTTTTTTCATTCACTTTCATAATTTCGACTCCATAGCCCTAAGTGTCCCTCCCCTTCCTTTCCAACAACTTTATAAAAAAAACCCAAAACAAACTAAATCTAACCACTGATTACCAATGAAATATCAAGTGACACGAGAGAGCCCTCTCTGAGTTGAGCAAGCTAGTGCCCAGCTCTAAAGTAGGTTGAAATAGTTACCTCTGTCATTTGTCTATCAGTCGAACAAAATTTACAAAGTGCTAACATTCTGGCATCATTTCTGGGGACGAAATTGAAAAATTTTCCCTGGGAAAAAACGACATGGTTGAATTCTAAGGTCTGAGAGCAGCATGCACTTAGGAACATATTGGCTGTATTCCTTCTCTGGTGACTCCACACATCAAAAAATCAGTTTGAAGGTGATTCCACTAATGGAAGAATCCAAAAATTTAAATTATCACTGGCGACTACATTGTCCAAAGATCAGATCCCTTGACAGAGGTATGAAAAGGTTTCATGGAAGAAAACAAGTACTTAAAATTGGGTTTTTTCCAAGGCATTATATTGTTTGTTGTAAGTTACCTCTGGTCGTTTCCTGAACATGCTAGACAATTTTTTCTTCACCTACTGCATGCAAATGATGATCCTGATAATCTTGAAATTATGTGTCCTCCTCTCAAAATTATCCAGATATCCCCTCAGTTCATCACTGAGTTTAATCAAAACCTCCCGTTTGATCCATATGATAACCACAACCAAGTTGATAAACCTCATGAAACCAAGGCTGATATTTCACTATTTGTACTGGATCCAACACCCTCCAAGACCCATCACAGATACAGGCCCTTAAAATTACCCCACATCCTTCATGATTTTTCTCCAAAGCACTATGAATACCTACATGTGTTTGATGGAGAACTTGGTGCCATCACAACGAAAAAACACGTCCAAGAGTTCGACCATTTTATAGATTTGTTTGAGATTGACCATGAAGATGTTTGTATGAGGGATTTCTCTCAATCCTTGAAAGGAGATACCAAAGAATGGTTTAGAAATTTGCAACGAGGAACAATTATCTCATGGGAATAATTAAAGAGTGTTTTTTCGAAGTTTCAGGGTAAGAATAAATCTCTAGACCTACAGCTTACAGAATTTTATGACTTAGAAAGGAAAATCAATGAAACTGTTTCCACATTCAGTAGAAGGTTTTCCAGTATTTATTATGATTTGACAAAATAAATTCAACCCACTAAAGTTGTTTCCATGCTCCAATATGCCACTACTCTTCACCCAGATTTGTCTTTCCTCCTGATGGAAAGAAAACCTGAGACATTACAGCAAATGTTCAATGATGCTTAGGATATTCAAAACAATATCCTATCATGTGAATAGATTCGAAGTGAAGGGTTGGGTGTTCCAGGACATGAGAATGATTATGAACAGAGAACATTTTACTGGAATATTGAGCATAAAATCGATGATATCATAGGTCCTCTTGAAGTTTTGAATGTAAATGATTTTGAAAAGGATCATGTCCCATCTATTGAAAGAGAAGGTACTTATATAATTTATGATCCACCCCATGACAAGCATGGAGTTGATTGTTTCATATATTCATTTGTAGACAGTCAAAAAGATGAGCTTGCAAATCAGTTTGTTGAGGAACATATTGATGTACCGAGCTTTTTCTTGTTAGACAATATTGCAGAAGTTGTTAATTTACCTATATAGGATGAATATGATGATGATTATGGTGATAACCTCATAGAACAACCAACTGCATATTCTCTATCAGACAATGTTCCCTTCCTGTAGTATAATGAGATAAATTATTCTGCATGCCACAATTACAAAGAAGAAAGTACTGAAAAAGCTGAAGGGAATTCCTTACCTTTATGTTTTTCTTCATTTAAATATTTGAAACAAAATTTTGAGATCATCATTGAAGCAATGGAACATATGTTGATGCCAAATCACACTAATTCACTGGAATGAATTGATAAGAAATTGTAGCCATTGGTCGAAGCAGAACCTGAAAATGAGCGTGTTCATCAATCCAAAGAAATTGAAAATTGTGCTTATGACAACAATGAAGAAAATGAAGAAGGTTTAAATAGGAGAAACAACCTGGCCAATATGTTTTTTTGCCTTTGAATTATTGAAGGCAAATCATGAGATAACAGAGGAAGTAGGAAAGTATGACTACAATAGCACTTCTTTACATGCACAAATTGTTGTCAATGAGGAAGATCGACAACCTTCACATGCATTAAATGATCATGTGGTTGATTACATGGAAGGTTATTTCAATTCATATTTGCAGCCTCCGCTCAAATACCATCTCGAAAATGAAAATGAAGTTGGTCAAGAAATTGTTGTTAAAGGTCATTACCCTTCTCCTAAACTTAATGTAGATATACTACAAGATTTCCAGCAAGACAAAGTGTTTCAAAGTTGTCTTTCTTCCTCTATGAATGATGTGGTTTTTAAATTTCTAAATGGCTTAGACAAAGATGAGGATTCTGAAACTGCATATATGGAGACTTCAAGCAGTGAACAAACAACTAGCATAGAGTTTCAAAAAAATAACAGAACGGTGTATGTTATTTTTCAATCAGGAATAGAGAAAGTAAATAAAGAGGCGGTTGTTCTATTTGATCCCTTTGAAAATCATGATTTTGAAAATGCATACATGAGAACTCCAGACACTGAAATAGTTCATGTTGTCAGTTTTTCACGTTTGCAAAGAGATTATGATTTGGAAATCATTCCCATTCATTCATTTGAATGACAAAATGACAGTCCTCAAGCAAATTTCCAGAAGGTTAATAAAACCAAATCAGAACTGTTTGGTGAACAAGAAGATAGCCTTGATGCACATAATATGACTGTCAAATTTGAATATGTTCAAGAATGTATGAATATTTATGTTGATATGCATGAAAGAGTAGATAGACCTATTGTTGCCATTTCATTTGAAAATATTCTTAGGATTAAATAAGTAGAGCGATAAAAACAAACACTCATGAAGGAAACTTGTCCTTATGTTTTTGTTCATAAAAAATAAATGTTCTCTCATATGTTTTTTGACCCTGTGGCATGCTATATGGAGAATTTTGAAAATCAGAATTTACAGTTGATGATGGGTTGTAAGCCTAGAAATGAAGAGGATGACAAATCAGTGGCAGTATTAGATATGGATTACTTTATACCAGAAGTTTCATTTCAGTCAGGACTATCTTTCGATTCAGAAGGTTGTTATTTACAACAATCTCAACAGATTTTTCAGCCTCTTAGTGGAAGTCAACAGGACAAATCGCCTGAAAACAAGAATGTAGTGGAAGGAATAAGACATGATTGTTGTTTTATGCATCTGTTGGAAGATCCCTTCACAGTTTTACTAGTAACAATGGGCAGTCCTAATAATTTTGAAATTCTAAGATTTGAATTCATAGATAACTTCTCGGATGGGTTACCAGTGAACAGGCTCTGGAGAAAGCATGTACAAAATAATCAAGCAGTGGATAAAATGATAGCTTGGTTGCATTGGCATTTTGATTTCATTTGATCGATATTGCATTTGGGTAATTAGGGTAGATAGGCGTAAATAAGCTTGATGATCAAGAATTTTCAAGTTTAGAATTCCCAAATAAAGTATTCAATGAGATTTTAGCAGTATATCCATCATTCAGTCTCCAGGTCAAAGGATGGCACACACCTGTTGTGAGAGAAGCTCCAATGAATAAGGGATAAGGTCTATTGTTCTTTGCTACCTCGCAGGGAGGATAACATCCCCATTTGGAGCCCATGTTATCGTAAAAAATTTCATATGGAGTCCCAGCCTCGGGACTTAGCAGAAGGATAATTCTATATAAAGGAGCGATAGACTAGTGAACGAGGCCACATCTAGTAGACGGGGCTAAATATAGCGGAAAGGTGAAGTTGACGGGACTCGGCAGGTCGCAGATTGTGAATGTCACAGATCAACGGTCGTGGAGCAGATTGGGCAGAGAAATAACACATCGGTTAATCTCTTGGAGGCGGGCCGATAAGAATACCGCGGTTTCGTTTTGAAGGCACGTGGTGCCACCATATACATATCGGGGGGGGAATCGGGTAAGCTTGAAACCACCCAAGCCCACCCTGATGNATATGGATTTGACATATCTAATCATTTTCTAACACGTGACATCAGGGTGAGCTTGAAACCACCCAAGCCCACCCTGATGTCACGTGTTAGAAAATGATTAGATATGTCAAATCCAAGGATCACATGTGGAAAGGGAAATTTGACAGCCAATCAAATCACCTCAAGACACTTGTTTAGGTACTTTTTGTCTATGCAATACCGGGTGAGCACCGCCAAAAAACTGAATCGAAGGCTCATCATTTGAAATCGATGGTCGAGCATGATAAATTGTTGTCCTTGCAAGTACCTTCATGAGTAACCTATGATTGTCACTAAATGACGACTGCCATTCAAAACATGGATGACATTACTCTATTTTGGGAAATTAACGTTTCATTCCTGAATGGGGTAACCACAAACCGAATCGCCCTTCTAATTCATGTACATCTAAGAGAGATAAGCTCATGCTTTTCGGAAAGCCAAAGAAAATGGACAAGGCAGACCAAGCAGCCTCCAGTGAACCAGGATATTCAAATAATATGACAAATCTATCAATGAAAAAGAAAGAAAAGCTTGTTGCACGAATATTGGCAACAAAATTTCATAGAAAGCCTACAGATGAAACGGAGTCAGGAGAAGGAATCAGACTAAATCTTATCATGAAGGATTTAATCATCAATGGGTACACGGATGGATGTCCCATGCAAGATGGTAAGGGTAAAAGGAGCAAGTGATGGAAGACAGAGGTTAAAGTTGAAGTGGTTGAAAGCATTGGAGAAAACCAATATGCTTGGCTTGACACTTTAAAGGAAGAAATTGCTAATCTGAAATAGATTTCAAGCTAAATTAAGTATGTTTCAAAGAATTTTGTAATGACCAGACTAGTGGCGTGTAGGGTAAAAATCTCGAATATGTCAGTTTTAATTATAAATTCCCCTAGAAGATAGGAGTTGCGTTGTTGTATGTTACTCCTTTTTGTAATTGATGTCTATTTTTGGGAATTTTGGGGGAGACGATTCGTTTTGAATCCTGGATGTAATGTATCTATATATACTATCAAAAAGATAAATGAATGGTTGGACTTACCAAAGAGGGGCTTGCCATCGTAGCAGGAGGACTTTGCAATTTTCTGTAGTTAAACTGAATATACATATGCAGAAGCTTTTTTTAAGTCTCTATGAAAATATTCTAATGGTGGTGATATGAGTTTTGTCTCCTTTCATTGTATATATTTCACGTGCTCTCTAGTTTCGTTTACATTTTCTTATGTTTAAATTGGAGAGTTAAAGGCCCAGAATTCATCTTATGATGCTCTCGACTTAAGCAATTTAAACTATGTGTGTTTCTTCTTAACAAATTCAGAATTCATTTCAGTAATGCTCTGATGCAGTTATTTGTTTTCTCCTTCTTTCTACACCCTGCTTAAACTCAATTTATAACTCAGATTCATCGCCTCATTTAACCTTTATCCTCTGGAGAGTTCTACTGGCCAGTCATTGTTTTCATTCACTTTAAGAAATTTGACTCCATATCTCTAAGTGTCCCTCCCCTTCCTTGCCAACAACTTTATAAAAAAAACCCAAAACAAACTAAATCTAGCCATTGATTACCAAAGAAATATCAAGTGACACAAGAGAGAGCCCTCTCTGAGTTGAGCAGGCTAGTGTCCATCACTAAAGTAGGTTGAAACAGTTACCTCTGTCATTTGTCTATCAGTTGGACAAAATTTATAGAGTGCTAGCACTTCTAACCTTTGACTTCACACTTGTCAGCAAAGTTATCCTCTCTTTCTATCTCTAGCACATCTCTAACTAAGGAATGGCATTTTCCATCACAAATCATATAACCAAATTTTGTGTCGCTTGTTCTTCCCAAGGTGAGTGTCTCATCCATGCACTACATCTCAACTTTCCTACGTGACCAAGTGTCCCGAGTGCCTAAGTTTCCACCATCTCATGCAAACTTTTCCATCTGACCATAGTACGGTGCCTAGTCTTCCTCAGGAAAAAAAAAGGCCCTACAGTTACCCTCATAGGACTAGTGTGCACATCTTTAATAGTTTCACTCTCAGTGGCATCCACTATAAATTTTATGGATAAAAGTTGTACATTCATCGATGTACACAATATATTTTCCAGTTGGAACAAAACTAAAGTTTTGTTGAAAAATCTCAATCCGCAACACCTAGATAAATTATTACCTTGTATTTTTCCGCGCTGATAATTAAATTACAACACATAAAATAAAATATATTGGATGGAAATAATAAAACAATGGAAGAAAATTAGAAAGCAAACTTTACACAACACACACAAATTAAATGTCCTCACTTGATATCAAGGGCTAAAATTCATTTAATCCACTAATGATAATAACCTTAGCATTTCATTAAATTAAACTCACTTTAATTATAAAAAACACTTTACATTAAAGTTCCTTTAATTAAAGTAAATTACTAAGGTAGAAGTATTTGGACGACTTCCACACGTCTAGACACTAGGACATGTGCGGAAGTACATGTCCGATGCTACAGACATCAACACTCCCTCTTAGCGAGGAAGGTACTTCTAGAAGAGACACCTGAAACTAGTTGTCCCTCTAATCCTAGAATAATAYCCCACACATCATCTTGCACTAGAACATCYTGATAGACCTRATGGTTTGTTGCCTCTTTAATGATGTTACTTGATAGTGCCATGAAGTTTGCAAACTTCTTCAGAGGATTTCTCTCCCTAGTAGTGCTCCTAGGAGCCTTGACATGCTTCTAAGCATCCTTCAATGTTTGTGTAAACCACCTAGGTCTCCTGACAGAGCTTGGAGGAGTTATTGTCTCCTCCTCCCTACTTGAAGGTTGGATTCATGAAATAGAATCTATTTAGCATTGCACATCCTTCGGAAGCTTCAACAACAAGCTGGACAAGAAGTCTCTGAGCCTTGTAGCTGCAAATGGCACTTTGGGGATTCAATTCCCAACAATTCTCTCACCTAGAGAGAATAATTATGGGCATGGTCGCCAATATAGATGGTTGCAGAGAAGATGATTCTCCTCCATGATGGTGAGAATGATAGTTGATATGGGAAACTATACTAGATTGTCCCAATATATTTGTGTGTGCATAAAATGACACTTGTCACCTTATGATCCCCTCTTTGCACTCACTTGGTGATTTGTTCCTCTTCCATAGGAACTTAGGATAGCATAATGCTTATGCATCCATAAATTAATTTTTCAGAAATATTATTAAAATATTCACTTGTCCTAAGCCCCTTAACCTAAGACTCTTAGCTTATTTTCCCACTCTAGTGGAGTTTATCCCCCTTACTCATTTGTCAAGATGGTCTGCAGCAGTGGTGTAATTTTATTAGTATCTTATTGATTACATAATAAACAAGATAGGCCCACAAGCCTTTTTGTATCCAACTCACTAGCCTAATAACGACACAGGCGCTCTAGCCTCAAAGTACATATACACAATTGCAACTGGGATCAACATGGGGATATTACATTCTCCTCCCCCTTATTTATGCACTGTCCTTAGTGCATTAAATACAATGTTATATCAAAAATTCTTCAAAAAGCTCCATGCCCTTGCTACTGAAGCTTGTTATTTTTATGGTCTTGTCTTCCTATTTCAGCTAGAAATATTTTTCCTCCTTTCCACAGAACTACTTCAGTAAGAATTCATCTCACTAGAACATTCTTGCAATGCCTCTTCCTTACTGCACCCACCCTTCCAGGCTCGTGCATCCTTTCACTGATACACAATCCTTCAGCGGTCCATCTTTCCCAAAATTTCACACGTAAGGAGAGCACCATCTTAATAACATACCCTTACTAAGGTTATGCAATTTCAGGGTTCTAATGTTCCCAATTGTATCTTCTCTTCCAAGTATTTTAGTTGTAATAAATATCATCTCATCTGCAGTATATACATATTGTCATCCAGAGTCAATATTATAAAATTTTATTGAGCAATTCAAAATTATTTCCTAAGGAGAATTCAACATTTCCCCAAAAATATGAATTTTCATCTCATATTTGCTTGGTTGTTGCTACAACCTACATTACTCTTCATTATGGCTTCCGAAAGTACCATATTTGTAACTGCTTCCCTGCATTAATTATGTCTTGCATTCATCCAAAAACATGGTCAGTATATCATGCATAACATACTTTTATTACATTCTTTAATCAAACTCTCAAAGTGATTATAGAATTATCCACATCCAACAATTCAATCACAACCAACAAAATATTAATTTGCATGAGCTTATCATTCTCTGCATACATGTTATCAACAATCAAACTTTTCCTTATCATAATTATTTTATCACTATGTTCCTTGAATAGAAAATTTCCATGTAGTCCATCCCTATGTGACTACTTCAAGCTAAAACTCTCTTGTTGCGCTACTTAACAGTTTAGGACTATTAACAATCTCAAGACTTAGTCATGATCTCAACATCTCAACTGCTAGTATGATCATTTATACAAAAATGTTGTATGTATGCATTCTAAAATGCATTCCATGAGATCCTCAAGCATGTGCAATCTATGTTGGTATACATGAGTGCAAAATTACTACATTATGCATGAATGCAATTCCCCATGCATATATTTCCAATGCAACCCTACATTGTACTTAAAAAACCTTGTTCTGAATCATGCATCTCGCCATGATAATTAGATGGTCTAGCCAATGGCCAAAAACATACTCCATACACTTCTCATTTCTTATTCAACCATTTGGATATTTCCCTTTTCGACCCGATATTGTACCAAGAATAAAAGTATTTTGTTTTCTGCAGTGTTAGCAAAAAGGTTGCAGACCAACCATTAATTACAAGTAGAAAATTAATTGGACACTTTTGTGGCACCGTAACTTAACCAATCATGCCATGGTCTCATACATGAGTAGTTTTGTTGGCATTCATTCCTATAACAGGGTCATACCCCTTTATTAATTTGGTTATTATCCCATAACCAATAAGGTCATGACTTATTACTGTGTCATATGAGTGCATATAAAATTAACATCTTTACAACTATCCCAGGCCCCTGTCCTTTATCATACCACGTGGTATATAATCCATCAATGCATTCAAAATCATACTGCAGTGTCATTTTATAAATAGACGTTGGTTGAGGTAATTTTCGCCTAAATCCCTTTAGTAACTATGCAATGTGAATGTCTAAGGCATTCATACCTACATAGCTTGTTATTAAATGAATTTTAAAGTTACCTGATTATCTAGTAATGGTAGGAGCTTCCAGGCCTCCTTCCGCTGCCTTTTAAATCAACACCTTGGCTCCATGTTTCCTCCTTAAAATGGAGGCATTCCATATGCAACAACCTCATAACTAGCACCGACAACCATGTATTA
>JASDQU010500788.1:16462-33057 GCA_032191745.1 Picea mariana | reverse complement strand
CTAGCCAACCACATATATAGATTCACAAGAATACTCTTTGCAAAACCTACTTAAATAAAATACTTTACCTAAGATCCATTCATACATGCATCATATCAAATTGAAAAGATTATACCTCATATGTTTGCAAGAACACAAATACTTGTAGATCATCCCAAAATACCCTCCAAAGTTTCCTTTATTATTTCTTCAAGAAGAAGGATCTTGGAGAAATACTTTCTCCAAAACCCTAAGAGAAGAAAATGAAAATGGATGGAAAAGAGAGAGAGAGAGAGAGAGAGAGTGGAAAATCAAGTAGCATAACAATAGCTCAAGATATTTTGAGTTGGGAGTGAGAAATGAGATCTATTTATACTTGGAGAGTCAAACCTATCTCTCTTAGATCTAATCCAAGTGTCCACCACCAAGAAAATGAGTAGATCTCAAGGCTAGGTTGTACCATCTAGGGTTTGGAAGCTAGATCTAGGGTGTAGAAAAATGTAGGAGGTGATGGGATCAAGCAAAGAGGTGTGGGAGGCCTTGGGATTGATGCCAAGGAAGGTGAGAGGTCTCAAATAATTTAAAAAAAAATCATTTGTGGATTTTCTAGATGGAGGGGGGGGTAACTCCTCTTGGAGGGCACACCACATGGGGGAAACACAAGAGATGGAAATGAATTAATGAGAGAGAAGGTGTGGGATCACCCTAGGGTGATTTATGAGGGTTAAGGAAAGCCAACGCTCAATAGAGGGGGCCACACTCAAGTCACAAAATTAATAAAAAAGGAAAAACGTCAATCCCCCTAGGGGGCGCAACTTTTGAGTGTGGAAGGTGGGAAAGGGGTTAGAATAGGTTGGAAAAGGTTGGGAGGGTTATGTTATGCTTAGGGAGGCTCTCTCTAACCTTTATTCCATCATTTAACATCCTCTAAACTCATTATTACAATTTTACATTTTTTCCATGTTTGGACTTTAGCAATTAAAATTGTTGTTTTAGACTGACGGACACTCCGGGTGGACTAACCCATGGCTAAAGTTGTCCGACTGAGCTGAAATTTGTTCCATGGATGTAGGGGGTGCTATTTCATTTCTTTTGATCACAAATACCCCTATCAAAAATCCAAAGACCTGGTTTTTACAATTATTGCTCAAAAATAATTAATTAATTAAATAATTAAACCTCCAAACTTAGGGAAATTTAATTAAAAAATAATTAATTAAAAAAAATCAATCTAGACTCGACGGAATTCCGCGAAACTTTCTAATATGTCTTGCATGGTCATTTACAATAATACCCTATAATAGTTATCAAAACATAAGCCCACTAGAACGTCATTCACCACTTTGGAGGAATTATTGCAAGTGTGAGGAAAAAACTCAAGGGAAATCAATAAGGCTGAAAAGCCCAATTGATAACCTAAGGATAAAAAACCCTCGGTGAAAGGAACTCTCCTAGTGAACCGATCCCAAGGTAACTGACCTAGACATGACACATGCAAACCTATTACATTATTAACCCACGCAGGGGTGCGGAAATTCCAATTGCAAAAATAAGAGTTGGGGCCAAACATGCCCTATAGAACCAAAGTCTTCGACAACATGAGCATATGACGATGCATCTCTTCATGGCACATGAGTTGACCACTAGTGTTAAATGGGCGGTCAACAAGTCTCACATGACTAATTTTGGATTAGTCAACAACCTTAACTTGAAATAATCATAAATATGTACCTGTAATGAATAAAGATCTGAAAATAGTACACAATATTCTTCAGTGTCTTTAATGAAATTCCTCCAGGTTTCACTGCTTGGAACCTCTCAAAAAAGGAGTTATAGAAAAAAATGTCATACCTTGTTGAATTATGGCTTATTCTAGAGAGTGAACTTGTAGAGCGTGTCCCGCACAGAATATTCGTTGTATGGATCTAAAAATGGTACATAGAATACTACATGTTGTACTCTAACCAATACATTTAGTCTTACTAAATTTTTATCTGTTATGAAGAAGTTATGATATTTTTACCTGAAACGCCTGTTTTAGACTAGTTTTAGGACTAGACACAAACCCTATTTTCCACCGAGTATAACTCCAAAAATACAACAACCCAAAAGATGAAATTTTTATCACAACTACTTGGATATGTTTCTTCAATGGCCTCTAGATTTAGCGGTCTAAATCATTCTAGAAAAACGTTATTGCAAAAATGGTGAGATGACCTGTAAATAACATACCTTAGAAAGCATCATTAAAAGAATTTATCCTCCCTTGAATTTCGGTCTTCTTTACTTCACCTTCTCTCTGAAATTCGCCTTAGATATCCTTTGGNNNTATACTTTTATGTAGCTTCCTCAAGGGGTTGCCTTCTAATCATCTTAAACCACTTTCCTTATTTTAGGGCTAACCCACTTCTAACCACTTGTCCACTTAGTAATTTCTCCATTAAATTTATTATTTAAATAATTTATGTTGTATCCACTTTGACTTATATTACACTCATCACTTCACTTTATTATTTAAATAAGTTCTTCTTTACAACCACTTTGACTACTTTGACCTTTTGGGGCTTCTAGATGACTCATGAGCGTTCTCCAACTTCACATGGACATAACTCTCTAACTGTGAGGAGTTATGTGACGTTCAACATATCACGGGAAATGGCATGATATGTAATATCCATCTAGAATAGTTTTACCTTCAAATATATTAAAAATCATACCATTATATATCAAACAAACTTGGGTCCATTATCCAAACCTTTGTGCTACCAGAATTTGCTACTGGACTTTCTTCAAGGGTTGACATCAATGACAACCAACCAAAATAATCAACAATCTCCCCCTTTTGCATTAATGGCAACACTCTGATGCAATACTGAATTCATCTCACTCATGCTCCCCCTGGAACCATGCCTCTGTGCTCTTTCTCCAAGCATTTATCTTTTCATCTGATAAATCTCTCCCCCTTTGTCATCACTGGAAAAGGTATTTTTCCATCCGAAGTTGCTCCCCCTGACTGAACTCTTCCTGAAAATGATCTCCCAACCTGAACTGTCATCTTTATGGTGCTTCCTCGTGTAAATCTAAGACATATAGGATAAGCATTCAAAAGCATTCATTTTGGAGTAGAAATTACTCTGAGTCTTGTTCGACAACATAGGTATTCCAATAGAGGAAGAACACCTTCAGTAACCAATCACATAACCAGATCAAAGATCAACACACCGATGTTTTCACGTGGTAAAACCCCTACGGGGAAGCATCCACAGCCCCAGCCAACGCAACCACTTGGAGTAGTTTATTAATGCAAAAGAAAAATATTATAGAGAGATTTTACAAGAGAGTTTCTCACAATTGATCATTGGAAAATGACCCTCCATGCTCTTTAAATAGAGATCATGGACCAATCGGGTGTTAAGACACAGATCAATGGACGTTAATATCAAGGAGAGTATGAACCATCGGATCACTCTATGTCGAGAACATATCGTGACTGTCGGATTTCCTAACTACAAATGCATACTAATGCATACTAAAGAAACACACTTTTACCTAACGACACATTAGACCAAGTAGAACTTAACTAACTCATAAGTGTCTAAATATCCTAACATACCCCCTTAAGAACAACTTGGGATAGGATTAAAGGATTTACAATGTTGAAACAATAGGAGAAGGAAGGAGGCATTAGAGCCTATCCCCCCTCAATTGCAACTTCATGAACTCCTAACATAGATCGAAGTTTGGAAAACTTCGCTTCTATAAGAGACTTTGTGAAAATGTCTGCAACTTGATCTTCTGTAGGGAAAAAGAGCACGTCAATAACTTGATCATGAATGAGTTTTTTGATGNTACATTGATCGAAGTTTGGAAAACTTCGCTTCTATAAGAGACTTTGTGAAAATGTCTGCAACTTGATCTTCTGTAGGGAAAAAGAGCACGTCAATAACTTGATCATGAATGAGTTTTTTGATGAAGTGCATGTGTATCTCGATGTGCTTGCTACGTTGATGTTGAACTGGGTCTTTGGCGAGCTTGATGGAACTCTGATTGTCGCACCAAAGGCTGGTCGTATGTTGTTGCTCGAATCCAAACTCTGAAAGGATTTGTCAAAGCCACAAGGTTCCTGAATTGCATTTACCGCTACTTGGTACTCTGCTTCTGCTTAATAAAGTGCAATAGTTGGTTGTTTCTTACAGGCCCAAGTGACAGGTGATGAACCAAGGTTGAAAACATAACCTGCACTAGACTTCTGATCACCGAGGTCGTTGGCCCAATCTAAATCAGTGAAACCAACCAATAAAAGGGTTCCCCCTAAATTGTAATGTATCTCGAACTGAACCATACCAGGAACATAGCGAAGTATCCTTATAGATGCTTTCCAATGGCTTTCATGGGGTGTTTGCATATAACGGGCAACAAGACCAACATCAAAGGAAAGATCAGAACAGGTATGAGTCAAGTATAAGAGGCTACCAACTAACTGACGTATAGGGTGGCATAAACCGCAGGATAAGTACAAGTGGAAGTAAGCTTGACTCCAGACTGGAAGGGAAAAGGGGATAGTTTACAATCATCCATGTGAAAGTGGAGAAGAAGGTCACAAGCATACTTAGACTGGAAAAGAAAAATTACTTCATTGGTTTGCAAAACTTGGAGGCCAAGGAAATAGTGCAAAAAACCTAAGTTTGTCATTTCAAATTTCTTCTTAAGGATGGTCTTCACATGGTTTAAAAGTTTTGAGTCACTACCAATAAGGATAAGGTCATCAACATAAAGGACAAGGATTATGAGACAGCTTCCTACTTTCTTGGTATAGACATTAGGATTATGATATGGCTTCCTACTTTCTTGGTATAGACATTATGATCAGAATGGCATCTAGAGAATCCGGTGTCAATAAGAAAGCTGTCCATTTTGGCATACCAAGCTCGGGGAACTTGATTAAGATCATAAATATATTTCTTAAGGTGACAAACAAGGCTAGAGTCATTCTAGACATAGCCAGGAGGTTGTTCCATGTAGATTTATTCTTTCAAATCGCCATGCAAGAAGGAAGATCTAACATCCATCTGATGGACCTCCCATTTATGTGAGGCAGCAAGGGCAAGAACAAGGCGGATGGAATTCAATTTGGCTATAGGGGCAAAGGTTTCATTATAGTCAATCCCTTCAACTTGGGAAAACCCTTTAGAAACTAATCGAGCCTTTTGTCTTTCAACACTTCCATCTAATGCATACTTAGTTCTGTTGACCCATTTACATCTGATAAGTTTTTTTCCTTTTGGAAGAGATACAAAATCCCAAGTATCGTTTTCCATTAAAGAACGATACTCTTCATTAATTGTTGTATCCCAATCTAGATGACCTGAAGCTTCTGCAAATGTCTCTGGATCATGAGTCTCTGAAACTTGAGCCAAAAGAGAAGAGGCTCGCTAGAACTATAAACGTGTTCGACGTTAATTTGAAGGATCACTGACAAGATCACCAACTTCTTCTCGTGTTGAGTGGACCCATCTAGGAAGCGGTGGAACTGGTGCGAGTTCAGATTCAAAGAACTCATCTGGAGTAAGGTGAGCAGGCAAAGGTGGATTTTCATCCTCACTGTCATCATCTGAAGAAGAAACCAGAATGGGAACAAAATAAGGCACAAACGTTGAAGATGGCTCGCAGGCTGAAGAAGGCACAACTGTCGAATTAGGCTCGCAGGCCAAGAGAAATTCATCAAATGTGTATTCAAGCTTTATACCTCCAGATCTAATTGTAATGGTTGTATCTTGGTCAAACGGAAACCTTTTCGAGTGAAACGAAAAGTGGTCCTAAAAGAAACGAGTGCTATGAATGCAATGGAACAATTCTCTCAGCCCAGAAATGTACGAAAATGATAGAAAATTGAGATGAGGCAACTCGGCTTCACGATTTCGATCTACAACAAGAGGGGGTCTTCAAACAGGTCTGATACCATGTTCGAAAACACAGGTATTCCAACAGAGGATGAATATCTTCAGTAACCACTCACATAACCAAATCAAATATCAACACACCAATTTTTTCACGTGGTAAAACCCCTACGGGGAAACATCCACGGCCCCAGCTAACGTGGCCACTTGGAGCAGTTTATTAATGCAAAAGAAAAAGGTTACAGAGAGATTTTACAGGAGAGTTTATCACAATCAATCATTAGCAAATGACCCTCCATGCTCTTTAAATAGATATCATGTACCAATCGAGTGTTAAGCCACGGATCAACAGCTGTTAAGATCAAGGAGAGTATGAACCATCAGATCACTCTATGTTGGGAACATATCGTGACCGTCGAATTTCCTAACTACAAATGCATACTAAAGAAACATACTAAGAAACACACTTTTAACTAATGACACATTAGACCAAGTAGATATTAACTAACTCCTAAGTGTCTAAATATCCTAACAAGTCTCTAGAGAAGATACTCAAAGGCTTCCCTTGGAAGTGGTTTTGTAAAGATGTCTGCCACTTGTTCTTTTGTGCCCACATATTCAACTATGATGTTCTTCTCTGCAACATGTTCCCGTAGAAAGTGATACTTTATTGGAATGTGTTTCATCTTGGAGTGCATCACCGGGTTCTTTGAGATATTGATGGCGCTTCTATTATCGCAATAGATTGGAATGGGCTCATCATACTCAACCTGTATATCTATCAAAGTTTGTTTCATCCATATAACCTAAGTACAACATTCTACTACTGCAATATACTATGTTTCGGCTGTAGATAAAGATATTGATGATTGTTTCTTTCTTATTCAAGATACTAAACTCTCACCCAAGTAGAACGCTACTCCACTGGTGCTTCGTCGATCATCAATGCAACATGCCCAATCTGCATCTGTGTAGGCAATAAGTGATAGATTATTTCATTTTGGATACCATAATCCAAACTCTTCTATTCCTTTGAGATATATGAAAATCCTCTTCACTGCTAATACATGTGTTTCATTTGGTGTTGCTTGAAATAATACCACCTCTACAACTGCATGCATTACATCTGGTCTGGATGTTGTAACATATAGTAAGCTATCAATCATTGACATGTATTGCCTCTAGTTTGTAGACTTTGAATCATCATCTTTGCTCAACTTGCAACTCGTTTGCAATATTCCATTCCGAACCTCTTTAGCATTTCTTTGCAACCACTTTGACTACTTTGACCTTTTGGGGCTTCTAGATGACTCATGAGGGTTCTCCAACTTCACATGGCCATAACTCTCTAACCGTGAGGAGTTATGTGACGTTCCACATACCACCGGAAATGGCATAACATGTACTATCCATCTAGAATAGTCTTACCTCAAATATATTAAAACACATACCATTATACATCAAACAAACTTGGGCCCATTACCCAAACCTTTGTGCTACCAGGCTTTCTTCAAGGGTTGACATCAATGACAACCAACCCAAATAATCAACAATTTTCACTCTTCTGCTGATACCAAGTCATAATGGACCTAAATGATCCATCAACAAACTATGCCTTGCAATCAACCATGGGTTATGATAAACCTATTTGCATGTTTAAATATGCGTATTCATTACCATATATATTACAACACCACTTTTGCACCAAGTACTTGTATCTATCACTCCTCTTAATGAGAGGAGTTATACACACAGGTCCTATCCTCTTTTTAACAACAATCATATTTTTCAGGCTCCAACAACCCATCATTACGACAACCAGTTCATTCATTCTCTGAACTTAAGCAGTCCTTAACAGGATTCTACCATTTCACATTCAAATTCAACCATTAATATTTATCAGCATAATCCCACTCATGTAGGAGAGTTTACTATTCCACCAAGTGACAACAATGTTCCTCTGTTGCTAGAAAATCCAAAACAAGATGATTCAACACTCTGTTAATTTTCCCATGCAGGATCAGTGTTGAAACTGGAGCTCTAGTACCACTTTGTAACATACCTGACCCCTTAAGTACCTTCTAAGGGATGGGATGTCAATTTTTTTTTCAATTTTTCCATCTATTCATCTTCTCAATTAGACTTCATAAATTGGTTCTGCTCATCAAGATATTTCTAATGACTGTCACCACACTCAAAACGAAGCTCTAGATCAAAATTTATGGCTTCTTAAGGTTTTTAAGAATTCCTCCATTATAATGCCATGTGGCACCCATGTGGCTCCACGCCACCCATGTCCATCCGACGTGGCACTACCATTTGGGGGCATGTCATCCTCTTGAGTGGACATGGTAGTTGGCATGGACATTGTCGTGGAACTCGCCACCTAACTCATTGGACCCTCGGCTTATCAGAACTCAGAACTGTGACCATTCTCGTTTTACATATTCCTTGAAAGGCCCAATATGACATGATTTGGTGCCTAAGGAACAAGGTCTTGTCATACGGTGCCACATGTTCATGGTAGATTGGTTACATGACATCATTTAATGTCACGTCGGGTCACTGTACCATCGAGACACCGGGAGGTCCCGATAAATATTATTCCTCGATGTTTGATTTGGTATGTGTTGGTTCCCTAGACACATGGTCCTATCGCGCACCTCAAATCATCATCCAACGAAAACCTGACACATAGACACCGGTATCAGACCACCAAACTCTCTAACTTCTCCAAGCATTGAATATCTCCAGAAACATGGGGTCCGATTGACCCATCTTGACTGAGATCAACAGTGGGAATCCACTCCCCTTAGATCCAACGGTCATGAATTAACAACGTCGTCCTACGGATGCTCATATTCAACTGGACCCACACTTGACACCTCATCGAATCCTCTGTAGACACGTCGTGACACAGGATGACTTATCATGACATGTGGCATGACACTTGGCATGACACGTGGCATCCATAGCACTTGACACGTGGCACTCTTCTACCTTATGGATCCTTGTCCAAATATTCCAAATCATTGTGACACGCGACATCTCCTTTGAGTGACAGATGAACTAACATGGGGTACATATTATCATAGTGCACCTGTCTCACCTTGTTAGATGCTAATTCTTGTTCATCATGCATAGGTCATGTAACATCTATTGATTTCATATCGGGTCATCGACCATCGACCTTACCTATCCTTCAACAGACCCAAATCACCCGATCCAGTATGTGTTGACATTCAAAACATGTGGCCATGTCATAGGTTGCCACCTGCCTTGATTCACGTTAAAACACATGGCCATGTCGTAGGCCTCCACCTGCCTTGATTCACGTTAAAACATGTGGCTACTAGGCACAGAAACATTAAGTCCCTAGGCGACCAAGGTCTTCGCTTCCTAACTCTACGCTCGGTCCAAGAATAGCTAGCATTGTGGACATGTGGAATGACATGTGGCACTCGTATGACTTAACACGTGGCACTCATTTTCCCCACGGATCCTTGTCTAATCCTACCAAAATTGCATGACATATGGCACCACCCTAGGGTGACACATGGCCTTTCCTTGTTGTGGCAGGTGGACCACTTGTTGCATGCCACGTTGCCACCGGGCACCGAGTGTCGTACCTTACTTGTGATGTAATTTTGGAGATCTTCCAGTGTTGGGGATTACGATAGGATTAGTTAAACTAATCCTATAATAACGAGATCGTTAATCACACTTATCATGGGGTTACAACACCACGATATCTATGACTGAGATTTTATTCGAGTTCCTACAGATCTACGGTGGATATCCTCTATCCCGCCGGATATTGACCTATCACGTTTCCAAAATTATTTTGAACTTAGAACTCTTCTGATCTATCACGCTTCCTCTGTCCAGTGCTCCAAGACATGGAACTCCCTCTTGATATTGGTTCTAAAACTCGATGGCTGAGATTTCCTTAGTGCTATGATATGATAGTGGTTACTATTCCATCTCTGGATGGTCAAGATCAACCCTCTCCACTAGATCGACGATTGTTGTCTCTCATACTTTACAAGGTAATTTCAAAGAACAATAGCATGGCATTGGACAACTAGGATCAATTCTAACTCATGGATCGACAGTTACTGATTTTCGTCGATTTCATTCAGTGTTGAATGGGTTATTACTTATGCCTTGAAACTTGGCAGTCCTGCAGCCTCACGCTGCATAATTCTACTGGTTACATTTCCAGGGAATTTCCAACCTTAACTAGTAACAATCATGCTAATTACAGCTATGATATCAGTCCATAGAGCTAAACATTGTTTAGCGATTTAGTCAAACAGAATGTAGACTTGCTAATAGCTTCACCTCTACACTTTATATTCATCCCGTGCAGGTCCAATATACGAACCTGTGACTCTATTATAGGTAGATCATTGCCAATATATACATATATAAATAATTTGTATACACATGTGATATAACAACAGAAGCACACATTAATTACATAATTCTGCTCATGCACCGATTATAGGGTCCTAGGCATTCTTGGCAACAGATATACAAAAGTATAAATCTCAAAACCCATTACTCATGACTAAGGAGTATAATTACCAATGCTTGTACAAATTTACCAGCAAAGGCTCAATGATAATTCCAATAGTAAATACTCATGATAGGAAATATATAAGCATAGTCCATGTACAAGTTTAACAACAACATATCGAACATAATAACACAGTAGTATTCGTTAACAGGAATACTAAATTATTCATAAAATAATTCATACAAGTACATGGTGAACCACTTATCTAGTATAAATAGCCATCAATTGCACGTAGACCTCTGACTTTCCTCACAAACATAGACTCTTTTTCCCACAAACTGACAGAAAATCACCCCCCAAGCTTGGCTTAAACTCCACTTGGGAAAAAGGGATTCCTATCCCAGACCAGTCTGCTAAGTAGCAGTAACGCTCAAATTTAAGTGCCAACTCTAGCCAGCTACAATCTCTAATTCCCCACATGTTTGTCCCACCTAGGAAGTGTGCCCCATCGAATGTTGTACTTCCTTTCCAGGCTTTAGCAACAAGCCAGATAGGAAGTCTCTAAGCCTTGTAGATGCAATTGGAACTTTGGGAATTCAATTCCCAATTATTCTCTCGCCTAGAGAGAATGCTTATGGGCCTGACAACCCACCCTTTTTTACATCACTTCTCCTACCTGGAGAGAAGTCTTACAAGCCTAACAACCCGCCTCTTCAACTGCATACGGGCATGATAACCCGCTTCTTCGACAACATACAGGCATGACAACCCACTTCTTCAATCCAATTCATCAGAGAACACTCCCAATCTTTTCCCCCCATACAAGTGTGGTGATGGTCGCCAGTATAAATGGTAACAGAGAAGATGATTCTCCTCCACGATGGTGAGAATGATAGTTGATATGGGAAACTATACTAGATTTTCTTAATATATTTGCATGTGCATAAAATGACACTTGTCACCTTATGATCCCCCCTTTGCACCCACTTGGTGATTCGTTCCTCTTCCATAGGAACTTAGGATAACATAATTCATATTCATCCATTAATTAATATTTCAGAAATATTATTAAAATATTCACTTGGCCTAATCCCCTTAACCGAAGACTCTTAGCTTATTTTCCCACTCTAGTGGAGTTTATCCCCCTTACTCGTTTATCGGGATGGTCTACAGCAGTGGTGTAATTTTATTAGTATTTAAGTGATTACATAATACACAGGATAGGCCCATGAACCTTTTTGCATCCAACTCACCAGCCTAATAACCACATAGGCACTGTGGCCTCAAAGTACATATACACAATTACAACTGGGATCAAACTAGGGATATGACAATTATATTTTCATTTCTATAGTAGTTTACAAATTCATGTAGTCCATGCAAGTTATTATAGTAGTTTCATTTGTTTCATGTCATTTCATTTCCAACCATTTCAATTATGCAATTTTACTTTCTATCTATTACATTTTCAACTCTTTAATTTATGGTGTTTAGTATCTTAGTTAAACTCATTAAATATGAAATAATGATTGATCAACATTATTAGTGGTTTAGATGATATTATATATGTTGTCTTCCTTCTCACGAGAACAATGATAGTCACTCCCTTCATCCTGTATTTTTGACTTGGGACATAGGAGTGTTGGTCACCATCCTAGTTGAGTGAAGAGATAGATAAGAGATTGACATTGAGCATATATTTTTTTGTTGGATTGAATATTTCATTCTTTAGTTTCAACATCACTTCATTTCCTAATTTCTAGAGAGTGTAGGAAGGTATATTTGAATAGGTTCTTGTAGCCAACCTAAGGAACATGATGATGAATACGCTATTGAGCCTATGCCACATGACCTTATCAGTTTCCAAGACCTCTATTGAATTAGTCTTGTAGCAACCAGCTAAGTGACTTAGGAGAAGTAGGAGAGGTAACTGACCAAGTGACTTAGGATAAGTAGGAGAGGTAAGTGGCAAAGTGACTTAGGTAGGCATCAAGTGACCAAGTGACTGTAAACATTTTTTTTGCGAACTCAAGTAGACATACATCATATAAGAAAGAAATGTGTTTTAGGTAGGAATCAATGAAGCTCGATTTGGAAAGGAAATCTTTGGAATCCATTGAAACTTTGCAAAATATTTCTAAGCCAACATTTTACTTGGTGAAGTTGTAACTGCATGTGACGAGAGGCAGCTGTTGTAACATATGGAAAGTTTCTTGAGAACCTATGTCTTAGTCCACAATTGCTTATGAATGTAAACATGAATAGGTATAGGAAGTTGGGTCCTATGGATTAGTTTAGGCCATTATCCTTGTCAACATATGGTGGTAACTCTCTAATATGTGTTTTGCCTTGGAAGCATACTTGGCAATGTAACTTAGAATTGCATAAAAAGATAGCAGTGGTTGACAATCCACATTTGTGTGCCAAATTGAAAGTATATTAGGAATATGGATGTTCAAATGTTCATCATTGTGTGATGGTTGATATGTATAATTCCCTCCTACATCAACATGTAGAGAGGACTCTCTTTGTAGTTTCCATGGGCACTTATACATGCATACAAGTTCTTAACATTTTTTATGTAGGCATGATTGTTCGATACATTTTTTATTCCTTTGTACTCGATTCAAGAGTTTCTCATAGTCCTTTATAGGTTTGGAGGAAAATATTGATTTTATATCTAGTAATCAAGGATCAACCTCATTTGAGCGATGCATTTGGATGGGGGTGGCATGATTTTTTCTACGATTCCATGTTGTAACATATTTATCAAAGAAAATTTTACATCATTCACCTTATTTGGATCAATCGAGTCTAGATTTTCCATGTCAAGAGCCCCTTCTATTCACATGAAACCATGTATATGCACAGAGCCACAATGTTGTCATTAATACCTACAAATGGAATGTGGTTTATTAAAATAAATTAACAAATTATATCTAAACAAAGAAATGTATGTATGTGATATTAGGATATAGTGTTTTTTTACCTATACCAGTAGTCTGTTGTTTGAATGTGTTTTTGTAGTGTCTCTTCATGGAATATCACAAATATTTTGTGCATGTACACAATAATAGTGCGGGGTTTCTCAATGATGTTTTGATCATGCCAATGTTGTTGTAGATTTGGGTCAAAAGGGGTTTTTTAATGCATGACTATGTGCAAGCTTGACCACTTTGTGTCCACATAATTGAGAATGAAGAATAGTGTTACTGTGTTAGGCATTGTAATTGTGAGATCATGTTTTTAAGCTCAGATCTATGAAGGGTTTAGAAGGATTTAATTCCATGCAAGTGAGCTCCAAAGTACATGACATCCTCTAGGATTTTATCCTCAATAAAATTTCTTAAATGGAGGTGCAAAGTGTCAATTGTGGTAGGTGTGTTATGTTCTTATCTCTGCTTGACAAAAAACGTAGGAGTTGACTGACTACGATGGTGCATAATCATGTTATGTAAGAAGTATCTAAAACGTGTATGGAAACTAAATCTATTGTCGTGGTACTGCATGAGGTGCAATGCATAATTGTAAGGTGGAATTCTCTTCATACATGTTTATTGATGTAGTGAAACCATAATGGGAAAGAGTGTTGGAAAGGCCATATGAAATAATCCCTCTATGTTGTACTCATTTATTGGTGATAGGCCTATATTTTTCCAATCTGATTTCTTTGGGGGAGGACCATCATGAGTTTGGATAAAGCCCCCAATATTTTCCATTTGTGTTTGCATATTAGGTAATTTGAAGCTGAAGGAAGAGGGGGAATTCATGCCCATTGCACTAGCATTATCTTTTCACTCAAGTGGTAGGGATTCTTGAAATAATGGAGGATTGATTTCTTAAGACTCACAATGGAGTTGAGAATCCACATTAGTGCGAGCATCTAGAAGTGTAGCAAGTGAGTTATGGTCAATTTGCACATCATTGTAATATTGATCATATTTCATCTTATAGATAAATGTGTTGATGATATGGGATTTTGTGACATAACAATCATAACAATTATATTTTGCCTTGTTTATTTTGACAACCAATATGTTAAGTTCTCAAAGCCATCATGGTACTTAACTTGCGATTTGGACAATGTCCCATGGGAAATTAATTGTGTGCCCATTTTATTTGTATTGCTCACTTCTAGCATGCCTTGCAAAATTGAGTTGACTTTAGCAATGAACATTTCTTCAACCCTAGTAAGTATTGATAGTACAAGGCATTGGTCACCATGGTCCATATTATTCTATTTCAATAAATGGTACCCACTCATTTTCTCTATTGCATCTCGTGAAAAATAAACCATTAGGTGAAATAGTGATATGAGTGCTAGGGTATGATTCACTACAAGAAGTACATGTATATGTGTTGGATAAGGCATCGATAAGTTTGTAGAAAGACTTGGTAGCATGTGTATGTGTTTGAATTGTGGGAGATAGAGTTAGGGGGAGATTGATGGAGGTGTATTTGTTTGTGTAGTTGATATATGGCTTCCTAGGGCAATTGGCCTGGTGTTTCTAAATGCTAGTTTGTCACTTCTTTTTCTTTTCTTTTGTTGCTTATATCCATAGCATGGTTAACATATCAACAATGTTTTTTTTTCATTCCTTTTAACAACCTCAGTTTGGAAGTATGTGAGTGCAGCACTCCCTGTGAATCGAGCATGTTCTATTGTTGCATAAAGATGAAGTTTGGGATCATTGTTGCAGAAATTGTCAAATCATGCATGTTCCCCTAATCGAAATATGTTGTGATTTTCATCGTATCCATCCAACTGAGTTGGGGGATTCTTGGAATGTACAATGCATATAGAAGATTTATATGAGGTCACATGTAAGTGGACAAATGCATATCAATATAATATATAACTACATAATCTTACATACATATAACAAAATTTGCACTTAAATTGAAGGCAAAGGAATATAATTTTATCTAAAAATTTAATCCTTTGAACCAAATTAGGTGGTGGTAGAAACTTAGAAAGAAAAAAAATTATTGTTCTCAAGTGATTAAAAATAGTAACCTCAGAATAGAAATTAGGCCGAGAATAATATACGAAAATTAAGGGTCACCTTTGGATATCACTCTATGCAAAAGGGAACTTGATTTTATTTTGTGGGGATGGTCCACTTGGTATTATATTGTATACCTCTTCTATTGTTCAACTAGCTGCAAGACATGCATCCAAGGTTGATTTCAAATTTTCCCTCCTTGTCAAGTGAAAATTTGATGACAACCATTTGTTTTTCATGTCTGTCATTTTATATTTTATGCAGATTCATGAGTGTCAAATTATTTTATGTTTTTACTGTTGGAAGATTGGTTGTTGTCATTGATGTCAACCCTAGTCATGAGTTTTGGACCGCAAGATTGATGAAGGTATTTGGACATGAAGGAAAATGCACATGTAGATACAAGACCCATGGATGGATAGTATACATCATGTTGTTTCCTATGGTATGTGGCACGTCACGTGGATCCTCATGGTTGAGGAGAAATGAATTTTTGAAGATGACAAAGTGAATTGAAGAAGGAAGTACATGTNAAATGGTATAAATAAATATCATTATACATTCATTTGATAACCAAGTCTAATTTCAAAGGAAATAAGAAGTAAAGAAGGCCATATTTCAAGGGAGGATGAAGTCTTTAGGTGATGTGTTCTAAGGTATGTTATTTTCAGGTCATCTTACCATTTTTGCTATAAATTTTTTTCTAGAACGATTCAGATGGTGACATTGCTATGGTATTGAGAATACATATCAAGGTACCTGTGGTAAAAATTTTAGCTCTTGATTCGCTATAATTATGGAGATACACTCTATGGAAGATAGGGTTTGTGACTAGTCCTGAAGCTAGTCAATAAACAGGTGTTCCAGGTAAAACAATCATAACTTCTTCATAGAGAATCCAAATGACATGGGACAAATTTCATTGGAAAGAGTACGGATTTTAGTTCGGTCTTCTAAATAAACTTGAATTGAACAAGGTCTACCATTCTCTCTATAACTTCTTTTTGGGGAGGATTCAAGGAGTGAAACTTGGAGGAGTTTCAGAGAATACATTGATTAATATTATCTACAGGATCAAAGTACTCCAAAAATTGAAGAATTGAAGAAATTGAAGAAGTCTAAGGAAGCATTATCAGGTTCTATGTGATGATTGGTTGATGGTGATGATTTTATGTAAATTTTTATTATCTC
>JASDQU010500788.1:0-13626 GCA_032191745.1 Picea mariana | reverse complement strand
AGGTTTATTGACTATTATTGATATGGGGAGTTGTTGCTGAAATGATACAACTTTGCAAGTGATTTTCTTTGCTCAGGGGGAGTATGGTTGATTCCTTTGCCATAGATGTCAAAAGGGGGAGAAGAGATTTAAATTTTTCCATCAATGCCAAATGGGGAGTTTGTTGGCAGGGCTTGCAGTTTGCACAGTAGGGCAGTTTGCATAGGACTTGGTTTTGTCATGAATGTCAAACTTTAAAATGCCAAAGGGGGAGATTGTTGGCATATTTATTACGGGAAAACAGAAGGTAGAGTATTTGTTTGTCATTGATGCCAAGCTCAGCCCGACGATGATGAACAAGAGAAAGTGGCAAGACCAACAGCGCAACGATGATCTCATGGCAAGATTAGAAGCGTAAACTCTAGGAGTCAAGGAAGCAACTCACGGCAGAAAATCGTGAAATGCAAAACCACGACTTAATCTCCATTTCGGAGTTTCGGATACCGGGAGTTGGAGGTGTCAAGGACACTCACGACAAGAATGATGAAATCGCGAAATGTGAAACCACGACTTAATCTCCATTTTGGAGTTTCGGATACCGGGAGTTGGAGGTGTCAAGGACACTCACGATAAGAATGATGAAATCGCGAAATGTCGAAAGGGACTATTGTGAGTCTCAAAAAACTGAAAGGAAAAACATCGAAATCCCATCAACTGTCCATCTCAGTGGGTTATGTGAACTGTCTGATCACTTCAGATATTTTGTGATCATCAATTGTATAATGTTGGAGTCACGATGACTCAAAGGGAAAAACACCTTTTGGTGTAGGTTGTGGTCATCGTCAGTGGTCATGTGAGAGGGAGGAGATAGCACCAAGCTAAGCTCCTTTTCGGCGATCGTAACATGAAGAGTCGAGACTCTTCACCACAGGAATGTCGAAATGCCAAAATACCGAAATGCGAAATGGTGAAATCAACGCGAGACCCTGTGCTTGTAATCAAACGGTGTTGGATACTTGGAAATATGATCGAAGGGATATTGTTTCTCTTCACGATTAATTGTTCAGTTATGATTCAATTAGCAGAACCGAATCATGGTTCTTGGACGGTTGGTGTTTCAGTTGTTGAAGCGTTGTTCTAGGGATTTGAGGGGTAACCGAAGGGGTTGTAGAAGATAAAAAAAAAAAAAAAAAACATGCAGTGATTGTGTGGTGTTGATGCGTATGGAATTAATTGTACAGCTGTAGATCTAAGGTAAAATTCATTTCTGTAAATGAATATAAAACCAAAATAAAATCATACAAGGACAGTGAGAAGAAATGATGAAGATATAGCAGAGATCAAGGGGAGAAGAATGGATTTTGATATGATTATATAAACAGGGAGGACTTGAATGATGAATCCTTTGCTAGAGAAGATAAAAAGTGTGTTTGCAGGTTCTTAGTGACAGAGAAGGATTCCAGGGTGGTAGGGAGGAGCAAGGGGAGACTGTAAAAGTCTCTTGTACAAGTTGGTGCTTGTACATATGGAAGTTGTAGCTTCCATTCAGTAGGTGTTGAAGAAACAGAGGTAGCAGCCTCATCTGGGTTGTAGCTCAGATAAAATAAGAATGTAAACAGGAGTTGGAGCTTGCCTTTCATTCATAAGAAGAAGAGGTTTTTCCCTTTTGGGTTTCCTCATGAAAAATCACTGTGTCACTGTTTCATTTATGTGATTGTATATTTATTGGTTAAATGTATTACTGCAAGTTAAATGTTAAAGGCATGATTTATTGATTGATAAGTAATCTTCTTATAAAATGAAAGAAATTTTATACAACTGATTCACCCCCCCCGCCTCTCAGTTGACTTATCCTGTTCAACAAAAACATGTTGTATTGATTAAGTTTTGGGCACATGAAAGAATGAATATAAGTGAAGAAAATGATAAATGCCACATGCACAAAGCAAATTAGAATACAATAATGTTTGTATTAATGTGTAAAATCCTTTGTACGTTCCTATGTGATGACGAGTGTTAAAAAAGGAATGACTAAATATATCATATCCTCTATGCCATGCAAGGTCTCATATAGTACATTACACACATAATATTACATTTCAGTTACAAGAATGCATGTTAAGCTAACAAAGGCTATTTGGTTCCATAATTGAATATCATTACTTGTCTTCTTGGAATGTCACATGTTGTTGTTGACATCTGTGTCGATGTAATGCTCTTTTGTTATAGAATATCGTTTGAGCTTACATAACAATCTAAGGGATTGTTGGCATCTTAGGTTGTAATTGTACGCAACATGAAAATGAATTCACACCATGTTGAACTATGCATAGGATGGGCACTAGAGTATGTGTCTAGACTGCTTTAGTATGCATAGGATGGGCATTAGAGTATGTGTCTAGACTACTTTAGTATGCATAGGTTGCACATAAGTTGTTAAAGCATGAGTATGTAAGCTAAAACCTGGTGTACAAAATGTTGTAGAGGATTTACAAATGAGAAGTGCTACCCCTTAACCTTAGTTATCAATAAAAACAAAAATATGGCAATAAACACTACCCTTTGGACTACTCGTTCAGACACTATATGAAACAATTTTGAACTAATGTACACAGCAAAATAAAGGCTATAATAATCTAGATATAAAAAGCTAATGACACATCTTAATAAACATATTATGTGCCAAAAATCCATGAATATGCTAAGATCAACAAGCTAAGTTATACCAAATATTACCTTGCTTAGATATTAGATGCATCAGCATGAAACATTACAGAACTTTAGCATCGTCTCTCTGTAAATGATGTGCTCCAAACCAATGAATAGATAGATAATGAGGGCGATGGATAGATAGATAGTGTAATAGCATAAGTCTCATCAGAAATTAGAATCATTATCATGAAACATTGCAGAGACAACGAGGACGATGGATAGATAGACATTCTAATAGCATACTTCCAACACAAAACATTGCAAAACTGTAGCATCATGTTTTAGTAAAAGATGTGGTCTAGACCATTGAATACATAGACATCAAGGGAGGTGGAGGGTGGTAGACAGATAGATAGTGTAATAACATAAGTCTCATTGGATTTATAATAACCATGTTGGAGTTACTTCACACACACCTAGGATTTATTTTTCCTAAGGTTTTTCCTTATTTATTAGTCATAATTAGTCATTACCCAATCTCCTATATTTTAGGGGAGAATATTCCACCTGGAGAATATTCTCTTTCAGTTGACACTTCAGTTTGACTAGTTGAGTTGAGTTTAGATGTTGCATTGGTTTTGTCACCATGCAACATTGGGATCATAACCATGCTAATTAGACCTTGCCTTGGTATCATCACCAGACTAGCGCATTACCCTTGATTGCCTAAGCTAACTCCTCACTACTCTCTGTTCAGTCAATTAACTGAAGACTATTAGACTAGTTAACTCAACTAGGTGGCAATTCACTCCCGTAACTGCCCGAGAGACTAGACTAGGTGGAAGTTCACTCTCGTAACTGCCCGAGAGACTAGACTAGGTGGCAGTTCACTCCCGTAACTGTTGGTGTGTGTCTAGATCACTCTAGACCACCACTATGGTGCATTGGTTCTCTTCCAGTGTGCACTCATTGAGCTTTACAGAGTATATCATGTGTAAATTATTCATTATTCATAACAGTTAATGAGAATTCTTTCATTCTTTCTCTCCTTCTTCTTCTTTCTCCAATTCTCTCTGAAAATGCGTGTATTATTGTTTATCTAGATCTATTCTGTGCAGTTTCAACACATTTACATGGTATCAAAGCCGACAGACTGCTAAGCAAAAGCTACACCAAAAAAATTTGCAGGTACAAAAGATTGAATACAACGGAAATATGGAATTCCAAAAAGAATTCATTCTTACACCTTACAACTACTTTGCATGGAAGGAGAAAATATCCATACATATATTAACCAAAGGGTTGTACAGGTTAACCTTGAATACAGATACATAATCGACATCAGCCATAGAAAAATCCAAGTACTTAAATCACATGGATGAGGCACTCAGAACAATTTCCAGTCTTATTTCTCTCGATCTCCTTTTCCATATATCTTCTTGTAGGACTCCCAATGAAGCCTAGAACACCTTGGAAGGGCTCTTTGGAAAAAAGGATGAGATGAGGGGACACATTCTAGAAGTGGAGTTGCTCACATTGGATCAAAAAAGCTTCAATAATATCCGATATTTCTTTACAAAATTCAAGGATTTATTGTCGCAACTCAAATCTTGCGGGGTTAATAAATCGAAGGAGGAGAAACACGTGGTTCTTACCATTGTTTCCAATATTGGTCCTGAATTCTTTGTATTTGTATCCACATTCCATACTGTCAAATTCACCTTTGGAGCCACCTAGAAGATGCCTTCTCTTGAGGACTTTATCGAATCCCTGACACAAGAGAAAACCAAGCTCATCAACATGGGCACAAACAAAGGTCCAAGGGTGCATGCACTCACTGTGCATGATGGCAGACACAAATATCATAAATCTAAAGATAAATATAAACAAAAAGATCATGCACATCCAAAGAAGGAAGGGTACACAAAACCCTTCACCAATGCCTCCGGAGCCAAAGGGGAAAAGGGAAGAAAAGAGAAAAAATGCACTTATTGTCACAAAGGATTCCATTCGGAATACACATGCATGCAAAAGAAAATAGATTAAATGTCTCAAATACTTCAGCAAAACAACCTTGGATATTGCATCCCCGAGGGTGCCAAGAAGAAGAAGCCAGAAGATCCGAATTCCAAGAAAGGCAATTCTAGCCATGCCTTGATTGCCATCAACTCCTCTCTCGATGCTTGGATCGTTGATTCAAGAGCATCACATCACATGGTTGCCTCAAAAGCAGTATATTCTTCTTTGGATGCATGCAAATTTCCTCCCATTCTGATGGGGGACAACTCTTCTGTCGAAGAAACCAACAAAGAAAGGATTGAATTCACCAACGGAAGCTTCGAGAATGTGTTGCACATTCCCAAACTTTTTGTCAACCTTCTCTCTGTGTATCAAATGACGAATTCCGGAACTGGAAATAAATTCATATTCACACCAAATTCCATGGACATCTACGACATGCAAACCAACTCCAGGGTTGTTACCGATGAGGTAAATCATTACTCTAGATTGTATACATTTTATGAATTCATTGAACCTGATTATGCTTTACTGCTTACTCATGTTGATGAAAGTAGTAGGATATGGCATGAAAGATTTGGACATTTTAATTTCAGATACAGGCAACAACTTAGCAAGCACAAATTGGTTGATGGTCTACCAGACATCCATTTCTCCAAGGGAGTGTGTGAGGGATGTGTTCTCGGAAAACACCCTCAAGAGAAATTCGACAAGGGAAAGTCTCATAGAGGCTTTGCACCTTTAGATCTGATCCATAGTGACCTTATAAGTCCTTTTCCACATCCATCCATCAGCAAAGCAAGGTTTGTTCTCATTTTTGTTGATGATTTCTCACATTTTACTTGGATCTTTCTCAAGCAAAAATCTGAGGTCTTTCAACACCTCAAAGATTTCAAAGCCTTGGTTGAGACACAGTCTGGAAAGAAGATCAAAGTCCTTCGAACTGATAACATAGAAGAGTATGTAAATCATGAGATCCATAATATTTTCCATGAGGCATAGATTCAGTTGCAGCACACAGTTCCCTACACTCCGCAACAAAACGAAGTTGTTGAGCGGAAAAACAGATCTCTAAAGGAGATGGCATCTTGCATGATGCATGCAAAATCACTACCATAGAAACTATGGGTCGAAGCAATTAACTATGAAACATACATCAAAAATATATCTTCCCATAGATATGTCAAGGATAAGACCCCCTATGAGGCTTGGAGCGACCTCAAACCGGAAGTGACCCACTTTTCCATTTTCGGTTCACGTGCATGGGCCCAAATTCCCTCTGAAAAGAGGAAGGCACTTGATCCACAGAGCACTGAGTGCATTTTTTTTGGATACCGTGATAGTGTAAAGGGATATAGGCTTATTGATATTTCCTCAGACCAGCTCATCATTGAGCATAGTTTCCAATTCGAGGAAAGTGTCTCGCATGCACCTTAACAGCCACATGCAGACACCTTCACTCTTCCACCTGTCTAAGATGATGAGCATGCACATGCTAACTCTTCTTCAGACAAGAGTTCTGATTCAGAGGACTTAGATGATTCAAATTCAGAGTCAATACAATCAGATGCAGAGTCAGAGCATCCAGATGCAGTTGCAGAGCCAGAGCAGAGGCCCAAGTGGGCACATACTACTCTTCAAGATGCAGGGGATCTCATTGGTGATCCAATCGATACTAGGAGGACTCGATCTGATTTCTATGAGCCTCATGTTGCACTCACTTCCACTGAAACATTGGCCTCCAGGCATTTTTTTTTGGTTCGGTCGTCAGATCCACAGTCGTGTGGCGAGGCTGCTGGAAATCCCTTTTGGGAATCCACCATGCAAGAGGAGTACAACTCCCTCCTAGCAAACCAGACTTGGGATCTGGTTCCCCTTCCTTCTGGGAGGAAAATTGTCAGATGCAGATGGGTCTACAGGACCAAGAGCACAGCGAATGGACAGATCAGCAGATACAAATCCAGGCTTGTCGCCAAAGGATTTAAGCATGTTCATAGTATTGACTATGATGAGACCTTCGCTCCAGTAGTAAAGATGGATTCCATATGATTGGCACTTGCCATTGCGACAGCCAAGGGATGGGAAGTCCATCAAATGGACATGAAGAATGCATTTTTTCACAGTGATCTCTCTAAGGAGATCTACATGGATTAGCCTTAGGGATTTATGCAGGACTCATCTTTGGTATGTCGACTGAACAAGTCACTTTATGGCCTCAAGCAGGCTCTGAGGGCATGGTATGCCAAGATGGATTCCTACCTGTTTTCATAGAAATTTGTATGTTGTAAATCAGACCTGAATGTCTACATGCTCAATATGGTTGATTCACTTCTACTTTTAGTTCTATATGTCGATGATTTGTTGATGATCGGGTGCTCGAGTTCAGCGATTGTTGCATTAAAGAGGATTCTACATGACATTTTTTTTATGACAAACATGGGTCCGCTACACTTCTTCCTTGGACTCGAGATCAGTCAGGATGCATCAGGCATCAAACTATCTCAGGCCAAGTATGCACGAGATCTCCTTGAGATATTTTACATGACAGACTAAAAGTCTGCCTTGACTCCTTTCCTATCAGGAGTCAAACTTGAGGATGGTGGGGAGACTCCATTGGTTGACAACACACTGTACAGATAGCTAGNACACATTCAGGGCACCATCACCTTTGGGATTCATTATGCAGCAAATTCTACATTAGATCTCATCGGGTTTACTGATTTCGACTGGGTTGGCGATATCACTGATCGCAAGTCCACATCTGGTTACTCACTCGGTCTTGGTTATGGGCCTATCTGTTGGTCGAGCAAGAAGCAAGTCGTCGTTTCTCTATCTTCAATCAAGGCAGAGTACAAAGGGGTAGCTAACATAACCATTTAGGCTATGTGGCTACAACATTTTCTCACTGAGTTAGGCATTCAATTTCATCGGTCGATCATCATCCGGTGTGACAACCAGAGCACTCTAAAGTTCTACATAAATCCAGTTCAGAGGCAGCGGACGAAGCACATCGATATCCACATGCACTACATGTGGGGCTTAGTACATGAGGGGATCATCGACTTACAGTTCTTTCCTTCAGCAGAACAGACAACAGACATCTTCACCAAGACCTTCACTGAGCAGAAGTTCCATTCTCTACGAAGTCGTCTTGGAGTGAAGGACACAGTTGCCTAGCACCTGTAGTTCTTCTTTTTACATGCATTGTACCTTGAAGGGGGGTTTTTTTCCCATGAGGTTTTCCCTCTTTCCTCACTTTATTTCAGTGTATCTTTTGTATTTGGGTACCTAACATGGTCTCATTGTTGGGACCCATTCTTTATTTTCACCATAGTGATGTTCAAGGGGGGTGTTGGAGTTACTTCACACACACCTAGGATTTATTTTTCCTAAGGCTTTTCCTTGTTTATTAGTCATAATTAGTCATTACCCAGTCTCCTATATTTTAGAGGAGAATATTCCACCTAGAGAATATTATTTTTCAGTTGACACTTTAGTTTGATTAGTTNACCATGCTAATTCAACCTTGCCTTGGTATCATCACCAGACTGGTGCATTACCCTTGATTCCCTGAGTTAACTCCTCACTACTCTCTGTTCAGTCAATTAACTGAAGACTAGTTGACTAGTTAACTCAACTAGGTGGTAGTTCACTCTCGTAACTGCCCGAGAGACTAGACTAGGTGGAAGTTCACTTCCGTAACTGTTGGTGTGTGTCCAGATCACTCTATACCCTATGGCGCATTGGTTCTCCTCTAGTGCACACTCATTGAGATATACAGAGTATATCATGTGTAAACTATTCATTATTCATAACAGTTAATGAGAATTCTTTCATTCTTTATTTCCTTCTTCTTCTTTATCCAATTCTCTCTGCAAATGTGTGTATTATTGTTTAGCTAGATCTATTTTGTGTAGGTTCAACACATTTACAAACCATGACCTTGATAGAGTGGTGAATAGACAATGAGGACTGTCAACATTTGACAGAGCATATGTGCAAGGTTAATGCAGACGATATTACCAAGATTATTGTCACCAACAGCGTTGGATTTATAACAACAAGTGCACCGAATAGAGTGATGAATAGACAACGTGTAAGGGACCTAACCTCCCTAACCCCTCATTTAGGTAGAATAATAAATTTTTCATGTAATAAAGATCGACATTGGTAAATAAGGCCTAGTTAATAATGTGAACAAGTCTAATGTGAGAAGACTTAATAGAAGCTTTTGCTTCTAGAATGTTCTTTAGAATATAGAATTAGTATAAATAAGAGTAGAAGGCATGAGAAAGTCATCTTGAGAATTATTGTAATAGAGCTTTGTTCTGTTGGAGGTTTCCCCTTCGAAGAGACAAGTGAACTTGGATTTCTATCAATAAAGGTATAGATGTTGGAGTTGTTATTCTCTCTATTTTGTTGTGTCACTGGTATTTGTTGTAATATTTATGTTTCTACTTATTATAATACACCTGGTACCTTACAAATGGTATCAGAGAACTTTCCTCTTCAAAAATTGTGGGAATTATTTTTCCAGGGTAGAGACATGTACTATCGACATCTTTAAAGCACAAAGACATGTCGTTCAACAGATAAAATTGCAGCTAGGGAAGACTACACACAGGAAATACATATGGTTTCGTGAGGTTACTTGAAACAAACATTTCACTTTTTGGAAACCTATGTAACCCCTATTGCTAGCCCTTTGAGTAGTATCGCATCAGATAGAATTTGTACATGGTCATCACTCCCACGTACTTTCAAGTATATCAAGAGTCCCCTAGGTCTCCTGAAACCATCTCTTGATCAGTCGATCGGTTTCCTGACTGCTATAGTAACATTGAGAACAACACTCGGGAATATACTCTCTAATACAAGGGTAATTGGGTAGTACAACTAAGGGTACAATCAAGCCTCCTTGGTTGGTGCCCTGAAATATTGGGTCGAGTACTATTGTTCGACCTCACACATATATCAAATAGATATAGCACAGGGAAAACCCTTGTTTATAGGCACCCTGAAAACCCTAACCCTTGGAAATAGAATGGAACAGTGCACAACCCTACCTCCTACATCTTGGTTGCATAATTACTACACAATTCTCCCTATTAAGAATTTGGGCATTTCATCATTGTAGTATTCTTCAGGTCGGAGTATAACTCTATAGGAGTAAAGAAAAAAATGAGTACAGTGGTCCCGTCAACCCCCTTATTCGGGACCTATCCCATTAGATATCTCTCTTTTCCCTGATCATCATGGTACCTATCACTTGTAAGCCTTTTTTCCCTAGACCCACCCAACCTTTTTTCAATGCAGACCCACCTACCCATTTTTTCCTAGTCACAAATGGCTCTCACCCGCAACCAAGAACTTACTTCCTTGATTGCAGACAACACCTAGAACAAGAAGGACATCACATACATCAAATTCAACATTAGCTCCCTTAGTTGCTCCATTGATATTCTCAATGACCAATATTCCACCATCAAAGAAACACTTGACAAATTGTTGATTCGATCCATGAACCTTTCCTCATCTGAACAGTCGTCATATCATGAAGACATAGACTCTTCCCATTTCCAAAACTCTCATTCCAATCACCTTCATCGCGAACTGTGTCTTCCCATAATTGAGGTGAACAAATTTGATGACTCGAATCCCACAAGTTGGGTCACTCAAATAGAACATTATTTCTCCTTGCATGGAATCACTTATGAACTGGCCAAAGTTTGTTACAGTGTCCTCCATCTGGATCTTGAACGTTGGAAATGGTGGCAATGGCGTGAAAATTCACGCCAAGGGTATGTTTCTTGGACACAGTTTGTGGTTGAGCTTTATGAACTCTTTGACACTAATACACACCATTTGGTTTGTTTGACCAAGTTGAAATAGTTTCGCAGAGAGGAATACTTTATAGCCTCCTTTGAGAACTTGGCTTTCATTTTGGAGGGCATGTTAGATGCCTTCTTCGGGGAATGTTTTATTATTGGCCTAAAGGATGAAATTTGAACCTAGGTCGTAAAGGCTTGCCCCCAAACTTGGTTGGAAGCTACTAAAAAATCCAAGGAGGTACAATGGGTCATCTCTTAACAGAGAAAACAACCCTCTTTTATTCCTTGCCCTAAACCCACCTATCCTGCCCCTCAGGCCACTCCTCTCAAGATCCATACATTGGGCATAAATGGTTGAATGCCAACTCAAGGGTCTTTGTTACAATTGTGATCATCCTATTTGACATTGCATCACCCATAATTTTATTCATTGTCGCATTGCCCAAGAAATCAACTGTTATATCCATGTAGTCAAAAATTTCCAAATCATGATTGCCAATGGTGGTTCCATAAAATGTGGGGGCATTGTTAAAATATGTGCCTATAAATTGGTCGTGAACGTGTGACCTCCTAGTAAGAAAAACATGTTCATAACTGGATTTGAACCCGTGACCTCCTAATAGAAAACACATGTTCTTAACCATTAAGTAGACTCAATTTGTATATGTAAAGAAATAAAAAGTACAGAGGAAAAAATATATTTAAATAATAAATAATATTGAAGAAGAAAATAAACAAGTTAAAATAATAAACAATATTAAAATAAGTAATCATAAATAAAGTTAAATTAAATTGAAATGACATTTTTCAATATAGAGGGAGGACGTATAGTGATAACTAGCACTAGGTTGTAGGTTCAACTCTTGCTACCGACCCTTATAACCCTCCCTAGTGAACATTGATACTAGAAGGTGGACATGTGGTATCCTAAGAAGGTGAGCATTGGCACTAGGAGGTGGACATGTGTTTCCTCCAAGAAGGTTATGGGTTCAAATACAAAATGGGTAGGGTATGTAAGCCTTCATAAACAATGTAGTCAAATAAATTCTAGAAGGGGTTCCTTGTCCCACAAAGAAGGGGGTCTCATACATCAATTTGGTCTCTGACTAGGACATGGCCTTAAAATTAAATTATTATTATTATTATTATTTAAAACATGTTGTATTGATTAAGTTTTGGGCATGTGAAAGAATGAATATAAAATTATAAGTTTCACATGCACAAAGCAAATTAGAATACAATAATGTTTGTATTAATGTGTAAAAGCCTTTGTACATTGTTATGTGATGAAAAGTGTTAAAAAATGAATGACCAACTATATCATATCCTCTATGCCATGCAAGGTCTCATATAGTACATTACACACATAAGATTACATTCCAGTTACAAGAATTTGTGTTAAGCTAACAAAGGTTTTTTGGTTCCATAATTGAATATCATTACTTGTCTTCTTGAAATGTCACATGTTGTTGTTGACATCTGTGTTGATGTAATGCTCTTTTGTTATAGAATATCATTTGAGCTTCCATAACAATCTCAGGGATTGTTGGCATCTTAGGTTGTAATTGTACGCAACATGAAAAGGAATTCACACCATGTTGAACTATGCATAGTCTGGGCACTAGAGTATGTGTCTAGACTACTTTAGTACGCATAGGTTGCACACAAGTTGTTGAAGCATGAGTATGTAAGCATAAACTTGGTGTACAAAATGTCGTAGAGGATTTACATATGAGAAGTGCTACCCCTTAACCTTGTTTATCAATAAAAACAAGATTATCTCAATAAACACTAGCCTTTGGACTACTCGTTCAAACACTATATGCAACAATTTTGAACTAATGCACACAACAAAAGAAAGGCTATAATCTAGATAGAAAAAGATAATGACACATCTTAAAAAACATATTATGTGCCAAAAATCCATGAATATGCAAGATCAACAAACTAAGTTATACCAAATATTACCTTGCTTGGATATTAGATGCATCAGCATGAAACATTACAGAACTTTAGCATCATCTCTATGTAAATGATGTGCTCCAAACCGATGAATAGATAGATAATGAGGGTGGTGAATAGATAGACAGTGTAATAGCATAAGTCTCATCATATATTAGATTCATCAGCCTGAAACATTGCAGAGACAATGATGACAGTGGATAGATAGACATTCTAATAGCATAATTCTCATAGGATATTAGATGCATCAACACAAAACATTGCAAAACTATAGCATCATGTTTCAGTAAATGATGTGGTCTAGACCGGTGAATAGATAGAAATCGAGTGAGGTGGAGGGTGGAAAAAAGATAGATAGTGTAATAACATAAGTCTCATCGTAGTTATAATAACCATGACCTTGATAGAGTGGTTAATAGACAACGAGGATTGTCAACATTTGATAGAGATTAAGTGCAAGGTTAATGTAGACGAAATTACCAATATTGTTGTCACCAACAGGGTTGAATTTATAACAACCAAAGCTCTTAATAGAGTGGTAAATAGACAACGTGTTAGGGACCTAACCTCCCTAGCCCCTCATGTAGGTAGAATAATATATTTTCCATGTAATAAAGGTCGACATTAGTAAATAAGACCTAGTTAATAATGTGAATAAGTCTAATGTGAGAAGACTTAATAAAATCTTTTGCTTCTAGAATGTTCTTTAGAAGATAGAATTAGTATAAATAGGAGTAGAAGGCATGAGAAAAGTCTTGTTTTGAGAATTATTGCAATAGAGCTCTGCTCTGTTGGAGGTTTCTCCCTCAAAGAGGCAAGTGAACTTGGTTTTATATCAATAAAGGTGTAATTATTGGAGTTGTTATTCTCTCTATTTTGTTGTGTTGCTGGTATTTGTTGTAATATTTATGTTTATGCTTATTATAATACACCTGGTACCTTACAAGTGGTATCAGAGCACTTTCCTCTGCAAAAATGATGGGAATTTTTGTTCCAGGGTAAAGATGTGTATTATTTACATCTTTAAAGCACAAAGACTTGTCGTTCAACAAATAAAATTGCGGCTAGGGAAGACTACACAAAGGAATTACAGATGGTTTTGTGAGATTACTTGAAACAAACGTTTCACCTTGCTGGAAACCTCTATAACCCCTATTGGTACTTTTTTTAGTAGTACAACATC